>JAAAKE020021115.1:0-21425 GCA_010014785.2 Anisolabis maritima | reverse complement strand
TATGTTGGTGGGTGGGGGGGGGGGGGGGGGGGGCGGGGTCCAGCATGAGAGTCAAATGAAGAATAAATATTTATTTATTGTTGTATACAAGATTCTCTATAACAACTTTTAGCACATAATTACACATAGCCTCTAAGTGACAGGACGAATACATTTTTTCTGAAACTTTTCCTTTTGGCTTTGGCAACCAAAGGCTTTCTTTCATTACTGCAATTTGCCTTCAACTTCCCTTATCATATTTCAGCATATTTATATGTTGCAATAAAAATGTTGCCGCAACATTTTTTTAATTTTTTTCTGATTTTTTAAAATACATACATATAATAATAATTATTATTGCCTTTTCTTATGAAGTTATACTTAAGTAATTTGCAAATTCGACTTACATAAAATTCATGTTTGTTAAAGTTTTCGGAACGTATTGCTTACCTAACTCGGGGAGATTACTGTTTATGATTACCTAATAAATATAGTTAAAAAAAAAGTAGGTCTCGTCAAAGTGTAAATTTACCTTTTAATTCCTTATTTTTAAGATATTATATCCTATAATATAAAATAAAAGATATCTTGTATTAAAAATAAAGTAATTATTAGCACTTTCCAAAAATTTTTATAATAAAGCGGAATTTTAAGCTACGTAGGTATTTGAACTTTCATTCGATTGAGATCATTAGAAAAATAGAAACTTTCTGGTTGGTAATAGCCGAAAGTTTGTAAAACGCTGGATTAACTTAATCCCATGTGTCTGTCTGGTATTTGAATAATTTCGTAGGAAATTAAAGATGCAAATGCAAAAGCGCCGTCCGCTCCCGCCCCTGCAAAGGGCCAATCCCTTTGATTAATCAAGTGTTTTCTTGGTTTCCTTGACCTGACAGTCTTCTGTGTCTGTTGCGGGACTCGCACTCGCCAGGGGATGAATTCTGCCACACTCTGCACGTGATGGACTCCCGAGGGCGGTCGGTGCTCGTCAACAAGAAGTGCGCGGATCGAAAGGAGTGCACACCCGATCGAGTTGGCTGTCTCAGTATCGACACTCAGTGGGTGAGTTCATTTTCAAATTTACCTCTCTCAATATATAATTTCCAAACAAATAGAAAAATTAATTGACTTTTAAACTAGTTATTATTTATATTATATATATTATTATTATTATATGCAAATATTTTTTTTTGGAGAATAATTTTCTTTCTTTGAAGTCTCTCGAAGTGACATAATGAAGTGCATAAGCTATGTTGTGATAGTGAAATCTCAATTAAATAATTAAATCCTCTTTGGTAGAGATAAGCCTTGTAAGGAAAGAGAAATAGGATAAACTATAAATAAAAATACAAGAGAGAGTTAGTAATAATTTCTCAGTGGTGATATTTTGCCACTTTTTGAGTGGCAAAAAAAGGATCAAATACCTATTCTTATTAGAGTGCAGAGAAAATGAAACATATTAAAAAACGCAATTATCCGGATCCTCAATTATTCGAAAGCGAGGAGCCCAGCTTTTTTAGCCCTGACGAAAAAAATATAATGTTTTCCTATTGTTTTTACTTGAATTTGATTATCCGAACGGTTCCTGTTCACAATTAATCCAGATAATCGAGTTTCTACTGTAGATCGATAACAATCTTCTTCTGCCTTGGCCTTAAACCTAATCGTTGGGAGTGGGAGGGGGGGATTGGCACTTTTAATTTTAAAGGGAGGTTCAAACAAGAGAAGAAACAACCCACTAGCACGGCTTGGTGCTTGATGAGAATCAGAATTTTATTTGTTTTTTTTTGAGCAAGGGGTTTACGGAAAACATAAAGGAGTAAAATAAATGCTAGCCTTGACTAGGGAACTGGTGGCCACCATGCTCAAACTCACAAGATGTGAGTCTCAGTGAAAATAAATACATATAAATAATTAAATACGCAACCTGCCTCAGGGTACAGGAACTATGAAAGTACATATACTATATAAATTAATTCTTTTTAGAAAGATTTTTCATTTCTGTAAATAATAATAATAATAATAAACAAATTAATTCTAATAAAGTCGGCACTTCTTGGAAAACTCTGCTGTAGCAAATAAAACATTTTAGCCGACAGGCTTACACTTTATATTTTTACCTATTAAAATAAGTTTCAAATGTTTATGAATTTGGAGGAGAACATGCTATTTGTGAAATTATTGGCCTACCAGTGTCTTTTACTGATCTAAGAAAAGGGATGGAACCAGTGAGATTGGAAAGGGGCGAGGGGTTCAGGCCGCTCAACTCCCCCATTTTGTCTTCAATAAAACATTAGTAGTCATTGATAGTCAATTTGTTTTAATAAAAAAATTAAATACAACTTTCTTTTGTATACTATCCCGATAAAAATAATTGGGGAAATTGAATCTTTTTTTTCGTTTTAAAGATAATTAGATAATTAGAAGAGCTAAATGAAATTCAAAATCATCAAATTTACAATGTTTTACCTATTATTAAATTTATTATTTTTGGATTTCACGTAGGTCATCTAATTCTTTCTCTATTAAGACGAAAGAAAAGATACAGGTCGTTCAACCACATTTTAGGGGGATATTGTATATGCTGAGTAAAGAGACACTATAAATTATAAGCCTTCCCCTCGGTCCTCCATAATTTTTGAATTGCTGCGCCACTGGATGAAACAAAATATCGTAATTAAGATATGCAGTCTAATTCCGAATCGTCCAGATCCATTCACTTGAATAATATATGTAATATAAAGGACAGCATCACTTAACATACCCTCAACTCAAGTCCAGTTAGAGAAGGGCTAGGAGAGTGGATGCATGTGTCTGATGGGCTTTAGATATATTATTGAATGGTCCTTAGAAATGGACAGAGGCTAGGAAAACGTTAATATTTTTCTTATGATTATGAAATAAAATAGCTAGACATTAAGGAAGTGATTCTGAGTTATATCCTCATAATAATCAAATAACTAATTTTATTGTAAATTTCCGGAAATGTGTCGAATAATAATTAAATTTACGATTAGTTCAGAATCGATCATGTGATTTAAATTTGTGGAAATCACAGGTAGAAATCAAAATCAGTTTATCTTCAAACCACAATAATATATATATATATATATACGTAAGTAATTAGACCATTTAATGACAAAAAAATTAAATTCCCCGATGATTAGGTATTTCTTCATCAACCATTGCAAATAAAATTATCCACAAATATCATTAAATGACCAGAAGAATATTCAATTATTTATTCATAACGTATATATATTGTATAAATAGCTCATATTAAAATTTAATTGAACATAAAGTTCGATTTTATTTGTAAAAATTTAGATATTAAATTAATAATAAAATATTGTAAAAATTATTTTCGCCTTTTTTATGACATCTGAGACCATTTAATATAAGATATTTTTCTACACTTCTCAGAATGGGGGTTGGAAATACGAGGCCACTTTCAAAAATTCATGTTAAATTTTTACATGTTTTTAAATAACAAGAAAAATTTAATTATTTTATGAGATAAAAAAGAGAATTATGTCCATAAGAATTGAAAATAATAAATTTTTAAATTAGATCAACTATTTGCTTAAGGGTCATTGGCCTAGGCGAGAGAAACTGCTACCAAGATCTATGTTGTTAAGCAAAGGCCAAGCACTACTAAACTTTGGATGGGTGACCCCGAGAAACATCGATATTGGTTTCTCCATAAATTACAGCATATTAGAGATATGTGAAAAGGGATGAAGTCAGCCAGTAGAGTAACCTCTATCGAAATAAATTGCCAAAAATGTGAGACGTTTCGACTTTAGTTAAATAATCAGTCATCAGTCACTAGAGCTGATGTAACAAAATTAAAAAACAACTTAATAATTAATTAATAAATCACTTACAGTATATGCATATTCAATGTATAAGACAACTTAATTAAGTGCCTTAAATTCCCTCATCCCACCAGCGTTTATGTGGGCCAGACGTCTGAACGTAAAATGGACATGGCGTAAAGAACAAAAAATCTTCAACTGGAGTTTTTAAGAATTTACTTTATAACTCTTAGAAAATTAATACCAAGTCAATCTATGATTTAAAATTTTCTTTCTTTTAAAGCCAGAAAAATAAAATTTATTAAGTAGGTTATTTTTATTTTAATTTCAATTCATTTTCGGCTGCCCAGGCCATCTTGACGATATAATATACTATTATTTATTATTATTTTTAAAAAATCACTCATTTATCTTAACTTTTGGATAAATTTAATTTGAAATATTCATTTAAGTAAAATCTTCACTTACTAGAAGGCTTCTTAATATAGACGGATAATTATTAGCATTAAAATATCTGTATAACATATAACATTAAAAATGAGGTGCAGAAATTAGTTCCTGTTTTATTGCTGGAAGGTAGTCAACCCAAATGACTTACTCGTTATTGGTTTTTTGATTGATTGCTCTAAAACTCCTGGGGTGAATGCAGAGTTGTTAAACTTCTCTAAAAAGTATCAAATGAAAATGCGTGGATTGTTCGAGAGCAGAGGTTCCCCTCCAAGGGAGAATTTTTGTTTTTCAGGGGTGGGGGATAGAGATGCTTCATAAAATAAAATTATTTTATTATAACCTTTTTTGCCCTTTTTCTTTAATCAAAATGATTTTTTATTTTTACTTTTAATTATAAGAGGGGGATGTTTTTTAATCCATTTATTTATTTATTCTATATTTTGAATTGCATTTTTCTTTGTTTATGTTAACCTAAACTCCCCACTTTATTTATTTATTTTTGTTTAAAAGAACTCGGAATTCAAAGTAGTAAAAAAAAAACTTTATTTATTATTATTATTATTTGTTTTTACTGCAACCTTCTTCTTTTTAGAAAGGGGGGGAATATATTATGCATTTATCTGAAAAAGGAGAATCAAACGAAAAAGGTTGGGAACCACTGCTCTAGAGGAACTTTGGAGCAATGAATAAAAAAATCCAATAGTGAGTTGGTCATTTAGATTGTTTACTTACTTACACGAACGAATTTATTCAAACCATGATAACAAAACCTCTAAGAGGAGGTCATCATGAAATATTTTAATTATTGGATGAGATTATTTTTTAATTTATTCAAGGATAAAGTGAAAAACTTGAAAACGCTTTATTATACACTCATACATAATATTGTTCAAATATAATAGAAGGAAAACGCATTATTTTCTTATATAATAAGAAAATAACAATAGAAAATTTTATTTGCTTGAAATACGTAGATTATATATATATATATATATGAATATTTTTATTTTCATGTGTCAGTTGCACTTTTTCATTTTTATTATCCTCTTTTTAGTTTTACGTTATAAATCCCTTAAGGAAAGCCTACAAATAAAAAAAAATTCCGTTCCTGAACATCTTGAATTTAACATCTCTAACTTCACCTATTTTATATCATATGATTCTATATAGTTTTACTATATAAACTTCTTCTTCATTTTTACAGGTGAAAAAAAATTCAATACTCACAAGAGTTTGGTGATAAATAATTCTAAAAGCCCCGGGCACTTTGCTCCTTAAAAAGCCGCCAGTAGCCAGTCCTAGTTCAAATTGTCCATCCCCAACTGGCGACGGCGCAACTCCAGATGCTCGTTCCAATTTCACGTTGTGGCTTTGCTCTGTGGAAAGAGAGCTCGCAACGCACAAAGACATGCTTACAAAAGAGGCCAAATTTGTGAAATGTAACGAGGGCTTCCCACTCGGATTTATCCCAAGTTCTTCCAGGAGAGAAAGAGCTAATAAATCAGCCGACCAAAACATTTCGTAATTTGCTGCCAAGATGCGCTTCCAAAGGGATGGAATGAGGTCAAAAAAATCTTTTGCGTCCAATTTACAATTTCAAAGCTTCTACTTCAAACTGAGATGACATGCCAATTTTATAAATAAATTTCTTCCTTCAATTGCCAATTTTTAATTTTTTTATTGTAGGATATTATCACTGCCATTTGAAATATTTTTCTTATTAAATAAAAAGGAATACATAAAACGAAGGGGACACAAATCAAGCCTCCATCCCCAAGAGCATCATTTGTTCAACTAAGACTATTTGCTACACTTATTAAAAAATTTTCCCCAGGTTTTGTTAGAATGTTTTTTTATGAAATTAGATTTCTCTATCCGCTTGCTGAAACCAAAAGGATCAGGTGAAATAAATAAAATTTAATTATTTTATTCATAGCCTAGTATAATGTTTTTCTTTCACTTCCTCAACTTCATTAATTATTAAGAAACACCTCTTCGAGACATTCTTTCTTTTATTTATAGGCTATTTAGTTTAATAAAATTTATTTTTATATTTATACAATAAATAACATCTTTCCATCCATATTTATTTTAATTAATTATTATTCAATATATGAAATAAATGTCTCTCTGAGAACCGAATTCACATTTTCTGCATTTTAAGACTTTAAAGCACCTGATCAGACCAGAGATCAGAGATGAAGGTTTTATTTCATGATCTCAGAGATTTATTTAAATTATATTGGCTATCAAATGATTTAAATAAATATGGATGAAGGCTAGATAACCCCATGCGAAAAATGTCAACGACTAGTACTTTTTTGCCATTGGATGGAGACGTGAGTTACTAAGAAATCAGCATTTAGAATTTATTATTTAACTCGCTTATATATGTGCCTACAAGTCCTTCTCTGCCAAAAAACAAAAATTTTCTTACATTAATTTCTTATTCCTGAGATTGTGACCATTTTTTGAGATCAAATAAATACTATTTGTATACTAATTTAATTGTATTTTTTTTTTTTTTTTTTTTTTGTATTCTAAATTTCTAAATCTAAATGGATTCAGTCAACAGTCTAAAATTAAAAAAATACTAAAATTTTAAACAAATTAGGATATAATCACTATTTTCCCCTTAATATATATTAAGTTTTTTTCTGTATCAGAGGTCATTTAGACTCCGTCCATATTTATTTAAAATATTTGATATCCAACATAACCTAATTTTATTTTATAAACAAATTTTGATATTTTTATAATTAGTTGTATCATCTCTTTCTGTGGTCATTCCAAAAATAATTATCTAGACAAGAAATTAAATACTTAACTAATATTATATTGAAATTAAACCCGTTGTGCAAATGAAACGATATCTGACTATATAATATTATATTTCAGTTGCTCTTTTGCCCCAGACCTTCTCTCTCTCTTATCACAAGTTAATTTTAATCCCGAGAATTGGACCCTGAAGTCGCCTGAGCTTATCTCGACTATCATTTAATTTAACATTGACATCTCTTAATTACAAATATATGGATTAATTCTGCTCGGCTACATGCGCATTTAAGTAAACATCTGAGCAAGTGGAGTGTGTGTGTACTCAGCATACATTTGGGCCATAGTTATTGCGCATGTGGGTGTGTACGCAAACGAGTTTACATGGGAATTCACTAAAGCCTGCGAAGTTGCGATCTAATAAAAGCCCAAAATAAATATGAGATGGTATTCGCTCGATATTTCGATTGCTCTTTCGGCAATCATCATCAAGAGTTCACTCCCGGAAATAAGACCTCTCGAAGGCCTCGAGAAGAGAGGATCTAGACCAAATTCCTTCTCAACAAGTTCCTCATTCACTTTTCTATAATAGATGGAATTGAAAAGACACCATAACATATTTGCTTTTCATTTATTGAAAAAAAAGGAATAAAATTATTGGAAAATAAATATTACAGTGATCATAACAACTTATGATGAAATTAAAATATAAATAAATAATTTCTACTTAAATTAATAATAAATTATATTTTGATCTGTAGGAAATATTTGTGAATTTGAATTCAGCGCCGTTTGAGAACGGAATTTATGAAAATGTATCTCACTGATTTTCAAAGGTGGCACTCTTATACATAGACTTATGTTGCCGAAATTATGTAAGTGGCGGGTGCACTTGAGTGTTCAGTTTGAAGAGAAACGTGTTTATGTTTATGTAGCTTATGTAGTATGTATGTAACAGTTTTTTATAAGTTGATCTCTAACAATCTAATTGTAAATAAACTATATATTTTAACATGAATTGAAATATATATATATTCTTCCTTATTTATTATTTTTGTTTTCGTCCTACAGTTTATTGAAATATTATTTAAATATATAACAATCATGTAAAACTCATTTCAGAAAAAAAATTAGGTGTATCTGAGAATCGAACCTGGGCATCTGACTTTCACAAGTCATGAACACTTACTTCCAGCGGAGAAGACATAAGATCTCATATCTGCAATGGAGGGGGTAATCTAGTGGCCATTCGCTCGACCGGAAAGTGAGATATGCGGACTAAGCAACACCTGATTATTTTCATATGAATGATAATTTTATATTCCATTTAAATAAAAATAGTAATGAAAAGAATTTGAATAATAATAGCCTATTCTACTAATAATATCTTTAAGAAATTAAACGCATTTTCATAGTCATTCAGCGGATCAAATAGATCTTTCAGAACTTTATTATCCTTTCCATTTTTCTAACATTACGATTAGGGATGCACAAAATAGTCGATTGTTAACCAATTTTTTTTTCCTATAAAATAATCAATTATTAAAAAAAACAATTGGAGAGCATCGAAAGCATCGAATATTTAAAACTATGAAATTATTTTATCTAAATAGAGAGAAAAAGAGGGAGGGAGAAAGATCTATAGAGAGAGATCTCCTCCTCTCCTAGGCCCCCTACTGACTGAAATTTTTAGGCCATATTCACCTGGCCCTCTAATTATTTTTGAGTGCTCGTTTATATCAGACTCGTAGTTTTTAAAAATTTTCCAAGCACCTCCATATGTATGTATATCTTCTATTGTGGAAAGAGTTGAGCATACCTGTGTTCATAAATACGAGGGTAATACGAGATATTTATTTATTTATTTTAATCACGAAATGATTTTTTTTTTTCAAATATATTCCATTCTAATGAGGTAACTAAAGGGGCACGAGGTGTCAAAAATAATCAGGATCGGGGCTCATTGATAATGGAATAAATCAATTCTGAAAATAAAGTTATCATCGTTTAATCAGATTAATTGATTGTTTTAAACAACAACAATCGATTATTTTTTCCACAATCGTACACCCCTAATTATGATTAGGATTTTTTTAAAGTCTTTTTCAGCATCTGAGACCATTTAGACTCCGTCTAAATTTAAACCAATTGGTAGCCAATATAATTTAAATAAATGTTGTCGCTGAGGACGGAAAACGAACCACTGACCTTTGAATCAGGAAGCAAGACCCTGAGCCAAGGGTCAGGGAATATGATTAGGATTTAATTTAATAAAAAATCACCTAAAATCGGAATTCCAAAACACTTTGTTTTCATTCCAAAACTTTGAAGGACAAACCAAGATTCTCTCTCTCCATCGGACTAATCACTAGGTCCTTTCCCCAGTTTTTGTCTCTAAGGAAAAAGGAAAGCCCCGCCCATTAACTTTCCTCTTTCCTCTCTTTCCCTTCACTTCTCTGGAATTCCTAAAACGGCAGGAATCTATCAATAATTTTTTTCAAGTGATGGAATTTATTCTTGAGATGAGATACTCAATTTTTTATGTGTTTTTATTTAAGTATATTAGAAATCTAAAAATATACTAAAGGTAGGAGAATATACTAGAAATGCCTTAATTATACTAAATTCAAATATTTCCAATTTCTCGAACTTTTCAAAATATTCGTAAATTTAAAGAATTTATATATAAGTTATATAAGTAAAAAAAAAAAAAAACCCCCCCAATTTTAAAAATCAGTTTGAGGGTTAATAAAAAAATTTATTGTGAAGGGTTATTGAACCAAAATCATAAATCAGAGCCACAACTAAATACGAGTGTTTTTAATTATATCCCCTATTATATTGATTTAATACCTTAACTGATGGCACACGATCTGGACAACGCAATCAATTAATTTATGTGCGACGTATTTTTATAAAAACCATGTGTTTTCTTTGTTTGTTAAAATTTTTAGAATAAATACCATTTCTCATAAATAAATATATTTTGTCACGTCTATCATAAATAAATTTATTGTTGATATTTAGCCATTTTTATTTTTTAAATCATTTAATTTTTTATATAAAATAGGATTTTTAATGTGCAATGTTTTCTAACCAATTACAGTAAAAGCTTAAGATTAAATATTAGTAGTGTTTGATTAGGATAGTACTTGTAGGATACCCGAGGAGCTTTTGGACAGATGTATGCATTCACTCTCTTTAACAGGATAAATGATTATTTGCTTTAATAAATGTAAACATTTAATACAAATTTAGCAAAGCTAAATTGATTAGAATCTCTAAAAGAAGATTTTAGAATTTATTTTGGTATCATTCCCATAAACTTTTTCCTCAAATTTTTTCTCCTATATCTCAAATTCTATATTAAGTGGAGAAATTTGAAATTTTAACACATTGAACGTCATAATTTAAAGCCGTAAAGGAAGAATGAAATATTTATTTATGGTCGAGTCCCCATCTCTTGAAATTTTATATCTATAATATGTATTTTCTCTATATTAATTATTTTTGAAGAATTTTTTATTATGTACGTCATGGACCCTTACCTCCCTTCTTCTATTTGTCAAAAAAATTAACACATCATTGCTATTTTTTTAAAATAAATTTTTTTTTAATTAGAAATGAAATAAGAATGAAAAATTATTCAGTCGATTGGACTATTACGCTATTTTATATTTCTTTAAGATGCAATTTGCTTTTTGTATGACACAGTACTTTGCTTGATATTTGGACTTGAAGAGTATCTCCAAATTACAGAACATAAAATGGAGAAGGCTGAGTATGCTTGGAATTTGCCTTCTTGATAAGAAAGAGAAATACATGGAATCGCAAAAAAAAAACTTATCTAAAAGACATCGCAGATATTGAATAGAAAACGAAAATGACGTTCCATTTCTAAATTTCTCTCTTACTATCACAAACGTTGAATTCACATTCTTATTTTAGAGAAATCAACTTTACATAATTATTGAATAAGTTTGGTAGTATGATCAATTTAAAGTTTATAAGGGAATTTAAATATACAGAAACGAAGTAAAGAAACTTCATTCTTCATTTAAAAAAAAAGACAAATTCGTACAATGCTCTAGGATTCTTTTAACACGGGGAGAGGAGAAAAGATGAAGTGGTCAGAAAATGGCCCAGGAAGGCTGCGTGATTAGTTTATTATATTCGGGCACTAATTTTTCTCATAAACTTTTTCCTCAAATAAATTTTTTCTCCTTTATCACAAATTTTATATTCAATGGAGAAAATTGAAATTTTATATTTATAGCATTTTCTCATTAATTATTTTTGAAGAAATGTTTGTTCGGCATAAGAATACTTTAGGTGGTAAATATCTCCACCAGTTGGATAAAAGTCCTGCGAAGTCATTTCTTGTAAAAACCAGACGTCTTCCAAACAGGAATAGATTTGAATAAAAATTAAAGCGAATTTAATCCTAAGAATAATGTTTACATTCCAATAGACCAGAGGCCTGAAGTGTAACTTACATTTTTTGGTGTTCAGCTGGAAGTAAGAGAACTCCACTCAACTTAAATTAATCAAAGCAACGACTTGATCTTGAACAAATGGAAAATCTCTTAGCCCTCCTTTGGAGATGGACATGCGTATGACTTATCATGGAGATCCTTAGGTCATGAATTAAGAACTTTGTCAAGGAATAGGAGCACTAATAAATATTATTCATACTTAAAAAATATACTCACGAATTATTTTTAAATATAATATAACAATGACTACGTCAAATCCGTTCAAGGCATATAGTGAATGCTAAATCAAATGAATACGACTTACTTATTATTATTATTTACATTTATTATTTATACTTTTCAAACACTATGACTAGATAAGGAGACCATACTCTAGAGGACAAAAATTCATTCGCTTTTGCTTGGTTGAAAAATGACAAACTCAATTTTTTTAATTTCCTCTAAAAATTAACAAATGGGCGCACCTGACGTTCATTTTAGAAGAGCTCCGGAGCAATTAATTGAAAAGTTCATTAATGAGTTTGTCGTACCTTACACCAAGCAAAAATGAATTTATGCAATCCATGCTATATATTGTTTTACCTAATCAAAGTTTTTGAAAAGTATAAATAATGCCCCTATCCCTTGGAGAAGATACAAATTCTTGCATCGTGATCTAAGGGTCAGTGCAGAGCTTCCGTTGTAAGAGATAAAATTTATTTTAATTAAATTGACTATCAATTAATTTAAATATATATTGACGGAAGTTGTATCAAAAATTAAGTACTGATGAAGAAACGATTTAAAAATGCAAATTCATGGATTATACTTAATTAATCCTATGAAAATATTTTTTTAAAGTCGCAATCTTCATTTCTTTTTCCATTAATTTTTTTTTAAGACAATCATCTTTCAATAAAAAATGCAAATGTATTCCTTCTTAAAAAAATTTTTTTTTTTCATTGTCAATTAAATTTTTTTTCAATCTTATATGTAAAACAGAAGAAAAATAATTTCCTGCGTTAATAGAATAGCTTCTGCTTCCTTAATATTTTTTTCCTTTTTCTTTCTCGCACAAAATCTCAACGACACTCTTCACCTTGTCAAAGGGGAGAGTCATTTGGGACTGACGTCTCCAACTACTCTGACATATGATTGAACGATTCGACATTTTTTCGTTGAAACTTAGCTGGAACCAAAAATCAAAATAAGGCTGAATTTTTTTTGCTATTTTGTCCTCTTCTCAATTATCTCACATAAAGGAGAATAAATTAAGAAAAATTGATTCTAAAAGTCAAAGATTAATATGAAAAAAAAAAGAAATATAATTAATGCTTCTAATTTTAATTATTGTAGTTAAAATTAACTAGAAGATATGCCCTGACCCTTGGTGCAGAGTTAGAAGTGGTTCGCTTTCCGTCCTGAGCGACAAAAATTTATTTATATTATATTGGCTACCACATTTGGTATAAATAAATAAGAATTAAGTCTAAATGGTCTCAGATGCCGAAAAAGACTTTAAAAAAAAACTAGGAGATATTGCAATTTTAATCCAAACATTCATTTTTGTTGCATATTTACCCGGGGAATAAATTTTTCCTTTTTGTCTTTTATGGCCATTTAGACTCAGTCCTTATTTATCTATATTAATTGTTAGTCAATACAATATAAATAAATATTTGTTGGTCAAAACGGAAATCTAACTACTGACTTGTTTTTCGTATTAATAAGTCATTTAATACATATTGTTTTTTTATGTTTTTATTTCTCACACACAAATGCAAGATCTTTTGAAGTGAATCTATAGAATACAATTCATTGGGCTACATAGACTCACCCTTTGGGATTGTCTTTTATCTTTCTTGTTCGGCGGAATTTTAAATATTTATGGAAATAAATTACAATATATTATTCAAAGCGAATGTATTTTTTTCCAAGTTTTAAATACCATTTGTTTTCGATGACAATAATTAAATAATTTTTATATAGGATTTCTATTATAATATTTCTTATCTGTTCAAAGAATACTAATTTTTTGAGATCGACGGTTGATTGTGTTGTAGGAAAAATATTATTAAATAACTGTAAACTGACTCATGAGTGAATAGAAGTTGAGGTTTTTCCACTCCCTTTTCAGCATATTATACATTCTCAATAAACATTAGACTCTTTATAAAGAGGAAGGCTCTCAGAGTATTAACAAGCTAATTTTACAAACTTTTGACTAGTAAAGTTAAGAAGGTCTTAGGCAAGTGAACCTAATATTATTGCGAGTTTTCAACTGAAGTATAAAATACTGATTAGAGTAAAAATTAATTAAAAAATAATGTGAGATCTAAGGTGGGTTTGATTTTAATAATTGGGCCACGTTTCTTCACTAGTACTTTTAAAGTTCATCCGATTAAATTGGTCTTCGATTTTTTAGCACAAAGGGCTCATGTTCAAAGGACGTGTTCCATACGAAATCGGTCTATTCTTCATAGGCAGTCATTCATTTTAAGAAGCGCCAAAGTCTTTAAAAGGCTCCTAACATCAGAAGCTTTTTAACTAGTTTCTGTAACTCTCTATCTCACCGAGTCATCTAGTAAAGAAATTCAACGTCAAGGATAGGAATGGTTTGGCTTTGTTAGCTTGAACAAAAGATGAGCAAGATAAACTAAAATTTCATTTCTGTTAAAAGTTTTTTTCTTCCATTTTGAATTCAGAAATATTTTGACAGTATAATAAGAGATGGTGGTGATAGAGGATCGTAAACTCAACTTTATTAGTCTTTTACTCATTTCATTGAACGGTAGAGCTCCAGCACATTTAGTGGTAGACTATCGTCACTCTGTCTTTTATATTTTATTATTTCAAAATTCATGAACCAAGATTGCTGAAATTATTATTTATTATTCCTATAAATTTGTATTTGTTTAATTGGACCTAGCCACCGAGGACTTGTGCCTATAAGCAGGTCGTAAATAAATTCATTTATTTACATAAAATATTGATTGAAGATGGCAGTTAAGATAAATAATAAGCAATGCGTACGACTCTCAGCCAGAGAAATAGTATTTCGCATAATATTGCGTTTAATGTGAATATTTTTATATCACCAGGTGATGACACCATCCTCACTACAATAGAAATGCGCAAATCGCCAATATTATATTCAATATGAAAATTGGTAAGCTAGCTCCATTAACACAAGTTTTATAATTTTTTTTAGTACTTTCACTAAATGTCCCTTTATATGTCAGATCTTCATTTCAAATTATTATAATATTATAACTCATATGCCATCTACGAACGACCCCCTGACAAATCAATTCCATATTATGCTTTTTAAAATTAAATTAGAGGAAAAAAGTTTTAACATAATGAGATAATACATTGATAAAAAATATAATTTTATTAAAAATTTATACATGTATATATATATCATTCTGTGAAAACTTTTTTCCTCTAATTTAATTTTAAAAAGCATAATATGGAATTGATTTGTCAGGGAGTCGTTCGTAGATGGCATAATATGGGTCATAATATTATACTAATTTGAAATGAAGATCTGACATATAAAGTAACATTTATTAAAAGTATTGAATATATATATAGGCTAATCATGGACAAAAACAAAAACAAATAAACATGTCATCAATCCATTGCAAACAATATTAACCCTCAACTGAAGCTTAGTATTTTATTATGAAAAGCGGTACATTGCCACATTATCCCAGAGTCTTTACTTAGTCAGACAGTATTTTTGACTGTTAAATGCCTTTTCTCTATTTCTCTTAATAAATAATATTATTATAAAATATTTTTAATAGAGCTTGCTTATTTTCATATTGGATAGAATTAATGGTAATTTGCAAAATTCTGTTGTTGTACTGAGGATGATGTCAACACAGTGATATCGAAATATTTACATTAGACAGAGTATTACGCAAAATATTATTTTCATGGAAGAGACCTACCTATTACTTAAAAATGAAAATATTTTATATGAATATTAAAAGTTGTTTAGGTATTTAGACTCCGTCGATATTTATTTAATTAATTCATTAGTAAGTGAGAGATGCACGTAGCCAAAATTAAAAATGAAAACAGAAGCTTATATTTTTTAGTAATATTTATATTTTATTTTAAAGAATTGTCTACATTTTCGGCTGTGTCTTCCAATCATTGTCAGGACCTTGGAAATTAATTACAATAAAAATGATATAGATAATTCTTCAAAAATTAAAATTATAAAAAAATATGTTATTGTTTTTAATTTTGGCTGCCTGCAACTCTCACCGAAAATTATTCAGCCAGCTTCCTTTTCATCATTTAAATTAATTGGTAACCAATATATAATATATTATCACTCGAGGCAGGAACCACTGACTCTCTGATTACGAGTCAACAGCTTTACTTTTGCTCTAAGGGTAAAAGTAAAATATTATATCTATTTATTATTATAAAATAATGTATAGGTATAAGGAAAATTCATTTAACAACATCAAAATACAGCATACACTATTGTTATATATAAAATACAAATTTTTTGAAATTTTCTTTGAGCAAAAAAACGCAACTAAATGACAGCTGAAGTTCCCGTGCAACCTTCCTTCCTAATTTGCTCTCATATAATCAGAAGCTCTAATCTAGGAAACCATCTCTCTGGATACGAACGAGTAATGCCCATTAGTCGGGGAAAGCTTCATTGAAAAAACTTCGACTCAATTCTCACACCTACTTAGTAAAAAATGTTATAAATAAATATATTTAAAAAATATATAAAACATTTTCTAATATAATTTTACGCCTATAAATTTAAATTTTATATCTACAAATAAATTTTGAATTCTTATGCAAACACGCCAATTCATACACGGTCGTTGAAGGTACCTTTTTTAATGGGAAAAATTAGATTAATTTGAACCTGATAACCTAAAACAGTACCTTTCGAAGAATTACGTCAATAATAGTGCATTTGATAAATTTTTCCCAATAACATCTATTCAATATCAATATCCTTCAAAATCCGCTTGAATTTTGGAGGGACAAATGATGGCACCCGAATGCTTGGTTAATTTTTATTTTTGGCCATGGAGCCAATTCCTTCGGCCTTGGTCCCTTTTGGTCCTGGCATGTTGTATGCGCTTGCGTCCCCCCAGGACATGGATCGTTGTCCAAGATAGAGAGATAGAGAGAGGATAGAACAGATAGGCTAGCAAAGGGCTGGAAGCAGAAGGGTCACTAGTCAAGCAATTGGCTTCCGTATTGGCCCACCAATTCCGACTTGACAAGGTGATAAACAATGTGTGATGCTCTTTATCATTTAAAACAGCTTCAGCTTCGGCGCCAATTGAATATTCATAAATTCCCGATTAGAAATCAATAAATTCGCTCCTTCATCGGGGAGGAAATATAATATTTATTCGAAATCCATGTTAAAAAGCTCTCAAGTTATTTCGAATATTCTAATTAAATTTTTATGGATTTAATCTAAAGTTGATCTATATTTGTGATAATTTAACAGGCAAAGTTGAGAATTAATATTTCTCTCTTCACGAATAAATAAATAAGTTTTTAATTTGAATTATTTATAGCTGCAAATAAACGATTTCATTTCATTCTGTACCAGAAGAGTTTCTTGATTTATTTTTTTTCAATCATATATATAAAAAAAAAATAATAAAAACTTTTTTTCAATATTTAGAAGAGTAATTCAGTCAGATTTTAAATAAAAAAAATCCTTGTATTTACTTTTTTAATTCACCCATCATACTTTTCATCAGGATTATATAATTGTCATGGAAATATTATTATACACTCAACTGTTTTATATAAATATGGAAAATTTATAATCTTTTAATTTCATGAATATTTTCTTTTATAATGAATGAGATAGATAATTTTTTGTTAGACATATGTTTTTTTTTTGTTGGGGGAGGCTTAAATTTGGTTAACTAGCTAACTGAAGAAACATCTACTACACTCTGAAAAATTCACTCAATTCATTTCATTGGACTATATTATTATTGTTGTTATGATTTTTCATTTATTATTTATATGCTATAAACAACACTATCTAATTCTTTTCTTATAATTGAAACAACATAAATATGGTATATAAGATTGTGACTCTTTTTATAACCAGTACCAATGTAGCGTAGTATACATAGTATTGTCTAGTAATAGTTTTTATAATATATGAGTTAACTTTTATATACGTAGTTATTTTAAACATTCACACTCGCTCACTCTATCTTTTGGGACCAATAAGTGTCCTGTCTAAAAAAGAACACATCATCACACATATAATTTAAAATATGGTAACATCGTAAATGTAATTGAGATTAGAAGAACGAGAAGTACAATTTCTTAGGGAAATCTATCAATCTTATTTTTAATATCTTACTTTATTATGTATAATAATAATGAGGAGAAGTATTATTATCATGAAAAATTTTAACCTTCAATTTTTAAAAATATCTTTACGTTTCAGATCGAAAATGCAAAAAACTTAATGTGCGTATAGCTTTTATTTTGGCTTTGGAACCACTCATCAGAAAAGAATGAAACTTATAATGTTTATAGTCTTAAGAGAACCTAAGAAGAAAATAAAATTTGAAACGAATCGGTCCCTAGGGGGCAGTAAAAAAGCACCCCCCCCCCCCCTCATAAACTCAGCTTTAAGCTATTCATCGGGGTCATTATTTTGAGGAATCTATTTTACAAATCTAATGTTTTACAAGGATTTTGAAAATTATATCATGTAACCGTAAACTCGCTACTTATTTTCTAAAATTCTTGCCAGTCTAGATATGCTCTCCTTTAATGACGTTTTGTATCTCATTTGCAGTAAACGAAGGTTACATTGTCAACTTGCTCTTTATCAATGATTTTTGAATGAGTGGGGAGATTGTGACTACTTTATGCAAAATAATTTGATCCTTGTATTGATGAGATAAGAAATTTTCCTCTAAATGGCTCCGATATCAAAAAGTATATAAAGCCTTTTCATTTGGGCTGATCCTGTCCTTCTATATTTAAGAATATTCTTCACAGCCATCATGTTGGGCATATTATAATATCCTTCCTCTTTGTCATTTAAAGTCAAGGTTAGAGGCATTAGGAAAGATTAGCTTCCCGTGGGCGTATATTAAATATAATATTGAAAAATGAATTAATATATCAGTATTCGAATTGCATATCAATAAATAAAAAATTCTTGGAATTTTGTGAACGAAAACTTTTTTTGTAACTAACAAATAATATTTTACCCCTCTACTTATTACTTTTGATTATTTATATATATGAAGATATGGGATGTCAAATAATTGTATACAGGATGTTTCAAACTCTCCTTCATTAGCGGGGTAAAATAAAAATTTTAATTAGGGTGAATTTACAAGAAAAAAATTATATTAATTATTTATTTATGCTTATTTTATTATAAAAATTTATTTTTTTTTTAGACTAGACAAGTTAAACTCGACTTTTATGCCTATTTTGGCAACTTTGATATATATGACACCTTTCTTAATATCAAGGCGTGAATATTAAATACAAAAAAAAATTTCAAATCGCGTAATATCTGAAAATGTTCCCTTGTGTGATTTAAATAAATTTTAATGGATATGGCTATGAACCGAACCTATGGATCAGGCATTCTGTTCACTACACGAGTGGACATAGTCATAGTTTCAGATAATCACTGTCAATGCCAACTTAATTCTCATCATCTCTAGCTACTCCTAACACGCTCCTAGAGATTTTCCTGTCAAGGAAATATATAATCCTTGTAAAGGACCAATTCAGTTAAACATTCAGCCAAGGTTTAGTTTAACTTGTCTACTTGTAGTCTAAAAAAAAAAAAAAAAAGATTTTTATAATAAAATATGAATAAATAAACAAGAATGGAACCAGCTTTTATTCAAATCATCATCAACTGACCTTTCGGTTCTTAGGTGCTGTTTTTGAGAAATATTGTTCACATATGTACAGACCAATTTGCTAGACCCATAATCCCCACAAAACTTTTGAAATCACGACATCAATTTTTTTGCGATCACAGTACTTTCTTTATACTCTATATTATATATATATAATAGGTAAGAGAGAGTAAAATTGTTCCCGCAAAATAGTCTGTCTGTGTTAGAACAAGATTTCTCCAAACAAAAAGCCTTCCAGGCTTAAACTTTATATTTAGTCGCTTGCGTCTCGAAGCTTTTGAATAAAATCGACTAAGAAGTATTAGTACTTTATTGAAGTACTTTTTTAGTTTTTTTTATTTTCTCAAAATTCACTCTAATGATTTTGATTAAAATTTATAAAATAATGATTCCCTCTTTAAATTGTATCAGTTAAACTAACTTTTGACAGGCCCTCTTTTATCCAGATGAAGAACAATATACCTTATGAAGTCTAATTTTCCCAAATACAGTTTTTTCAGTCACTAAAATATATTTTAAAAAATATCGCCATTAAAACCACTGAAGGGCAAACTGTTCTTTACCTCTACTCTAAAAGTAATCTTTTTACATAATGTTCGTGATTTCGACGGAGAATTTTTTTTTTATAAATTCGATTCATTTCATTAAAAATGAAATGGTTGAATAACATAAAAGGATTTTTATTTATTTTTAAAGCTATATAATGTTTTTTATTTCAAATTTTCAAGTTCGTTGAGTCTTTGGTCACTCTTTGGGCAAAAGTTCAAATCTGGAAACATTCGCAAAAACACAAAATTTCAAGATGTGTCTCAATTTTAGATAGGCCAATGGTATTTTTCCACATTTTCCCTATTAAGCACTCTTCTCTTGCTATTTTTATTGGTCTTTAAAGAGAAGGTTAATTTACGTTAAAACTAGTTCAATTTTCAATACTACTTGAACATTCATTGATTATTCATTAATTTTTTTCTCATTTATCTCCCTAATCTCATTTTAATTAAACAAAAAGCTCAAAAAATAAATAAATAAAAATTTATTCTAATATTAGTTTGATTTTTCATTTTTTTAAGCGAATTTTATGTTAAATATCAAATATTAAAAAAAAAAAGAAAAAAAAAAGAGTTTTATATACGTACTATATTTTATGTATTTTGAATATATTACTGTTTTTTAATAATTTTTAAATTAAGTTAATCTTTTTAATTTAAAAAGAGAGAGAGAATTTTTATCTATCTATATTTTTAATTATAATTTTTCAATGAAACAAAATATTTCCAATAAAAATTTTATTCTGGTTTTTCATTCGACAAAATGTCTACTTGTAATTTTTTTAATATAGGAGTAAAAAATTTTTTGCATGGGTATTTAGTTAATTTTTTTTTTTTTTTGAGGGAAAAGCCTTAAATTAAAGGCTTAAAAACCCTCAATCCTAACAAAAAAAATCATTCCCCGGTTGGTTACTCCTGGTGTATCGTGCACTGATGAAACACACCATTCCCTATCGCCGGTTTCGGGTTATCTGACCCATTCCCGGTATTCCCCCCCCAGCCCTCCACCCCTCTCTCCCACCGGTATTTAGTTAATTTTTTTAATTTTAAAATTTATTTCTTGTTTTTCTTTTACATTTATATTCAAAGGTACATATAAATAACAAGTTTTAATATTTTCAGTTTCGACTTTATACTAGCCCATTACCTGAATTGACTTGTTTTATTTGTGTTATACATTTTATTTGTAATTTGTAAATTTGATTTAAAGGAAAAATTTAAAAAAAAAACCTTTAACAATTTTTTGTAATAATGTAAAATATAAATAAAATAAAATAAAATAAATAAATAGAATAAAAGAAGTTAATTCTTAACAATTTTAATTAAGGCTCCTTATAAGATGGTTACTGTGCGTTTTAGTGGTATTTAGTTAATAATAATAATAATAAGAGTTTTATTTCATATTTTTATATATACAAATCTTGCACAAGGCAAATGCATTTTACATTGTTT
>JAAAKE020021082.1:0-10370 GCA_010014785.2 Anisolabis maritima | reverse complement strand
CTAGAGAGCTTATTACCAACCTATATAGAGTAAAAAATAAAATTTCTTCTAGAAAAAAAAAGTCAAAAGAAATTTTTTTTTAAATGCAGTTATTGAATACAATATTTAATTATTAAACTTACATATTCATTACTATAAAAGCAGGAATTTTAAATTTTATATTATAAATTAGAGCCCAGTTAGTTTACTTTTTAACCACATATAAATTGGCAATTTTAGGTAATACCAAATACAACACTTCCTAGTGGAGTTTAATTGAACTAAGTTTTAGTTCTAGAATTCAACACAAGATAGAAGCTCTTGTATAAAATTATAAAAGCTAGTTCTTTAAAAAAAATTTCAGAATTAGAGCAGCAGAAAAAAATATTCTTTTATCGATTTCATTTAGGAGCTATTATATATATTCTATTTAAATTTTTCTTTACTTTTAAAAGCTATTTTGGAAGAGTTCAAAAAAAGAATAATACATAAAATTATCTATTTAAAATAGGATAAAACTGAGCGGGCTTTGACACCTGATTGTAGATATCCCACTCTACTTTTTTAATTGACAGAAACTCTATAAACAAGGGGTCATGTATTAATAATTTTAATTTATCCATAATTTATGAAGTAAAAAAAAAAAAGAAAATAATAGTAAAAGAAACCAAGTGCCAACAAAGGCCTTCAAAAGAAAAGGAGAAAGAGACAGAGAGAGGCGGAGTTGCAGATTCGGGGTCTGGTCCCCTAATGATCACCATGATGCATATACTTAAATTAGGTTCCATATAATTTTAAAATTTTTTTATCGAGATCCCCGTTTATTTACTCGAGGTGCTTTCATGCTCGGAGACACATTTCAAACCCCGCCGACCTCGGGCCTCTCTGAAGTTACTTGATTTCCTATCTCTAACTCCTCCTCCTATAAACATTTCTAGTTAACTACTCGTAAATCTAATTTCATTCGGCACCTTTCATCCAACCTAATCTAAGCTAGGGAGGATGCCCTAGTTTGAAGAGGGACTCTCTCAACACCGGCGTAAGGCCTACTTTTTGCGAAGAGTGCATCATTGAGAAGCCTTCCTTCTTTACGTCCCTTCCATATGACAGAGTGTCATAGCAACTTCCTCTCCTCGTAGAGTAGTCTGAGAGCTCTATTTCAACCTGATCCACTTGAAGATTTTTTACATTAAATATTTTTATTTAATGAAAAAATCCGATCATATTTGGGATGCGAACACCGATCTCCTCTGAAGTACGGCGACACCCAACTGCTCAACGGAGTCCTCTAATAATTTTTAAATAACTTTTATTTTTAGCCTATTCCTATATCTAGACAATTATTGGAAGGAAGCAATTTTTCTTTCTCAAAGAAACTCTAAAATATTTTATATACATAAACTTTAGGAAAATTTTCTATTAACAAACAGCTCTATCTCACTTAAACCCCTTTGATATCTATTTGTCTCAACCCTATTCATATGTATTATTTCCATAGGGACTTACAGCTAAGTTTCACTTTTAGGATGTCTATCAGATCCTTACACTATTTTTCAAAATGAATGCTGTCTTTTAAAAAATACATCTTTGTTCTAGATCAACAGCAATATTTTATATAACTCTAAGAAAAAATACCATGCATTTCACTTTATAAAAAATTTATTCATATTATGCACGTTCAAGTCATCATGGAAATTAAAATTAACATTTATTTTTTATGAAAATGAATCAATTATCAAAAGTTTTATGAAATAAATAAATATTCGAACTTAAAATAATAATAAAACGGAGGTTTTCGTATGCAATTCACTGAGCTGGCCATTGAGATATGATGGTGTGACTCGAAACGAATTTATCCCTTCCCTCCCATAGGATATTATATAAGAGTGACTTTCAGGAGGGAGACGGTCGCCAGTCGTGTCTCGCCGTCCGACAAGTCAACAGCCAACAGCCCAAAGCGACATCCAAGTTTTATTTGTTCATCTACTCACCTTATCATTGTAAGTAATTTTTCTTTACTAAGATCATAGTTATAATAGTAAATTTTTTTATATCTACTTCATTTTACGTTCTTAACTCCAATTTAGAATAAATTAATTTATTCAGAACCGCTTTGTGAAAACGATTATTAGACATTAGGATAAATAATTATTTTTTCGTCTTGCCTCAATTTTTTTCACCTCTAAATATTATTATCTTCCTCATTCTGGCTTAATTTTCCTAGATAGTTATTAAAAACGAGAGTACTGGAGTCCAAGAAATCGACATCTGACTATTTTTTATTTAATATAATAAATTTTTTGAGAGATGAATTGTGTTTGGCGCCATTTAAATAAATTGATAATATTTATTTAAAAATATGAATTCTTTCTCTGTGTAGCTGGAATAACTGGCTTTGTTTTCGAAGTTAGGACCTCAAAATGCTCAATAATGAATAAAAATTCAATCAATATTTCAATAAAGATTTTTTATAACTAAATTTTATGTGGGAAGCTCTATTCAATTAAAATTTTTTTTAAACATGAGTCATTTCCTCCGTGCGATAAAGTTTATTTAAATTAGGAAAATCTTATAAACAACAAATGTCAAACTATTTATAAGAGAATTATATTATACAATTATTTCGTGTTATTTACCTCTTCTATCGCCGTCCTTGCCATCCATTTTCCCTCTTTCTTGCTCTTACTTCATTATAATAACCACACAAGCTCAAGGACACTTGCATTCTATTTTAGATTTTATTTATTAATATTAATTCTAATGAGTTGTGCATTCTTATCTTTTTTTTTTTTTTTGTAGAATTTTTTAATAATAAAATTGATTTGGAATATATTTATTTTCTTGACATTGATTTATTAATATAAAACTTATCTGTGGCTTTCAATAGGTACCAATCAACACCTGGTATTATAATTCATTTTCTTAAAATATATGTAGGTTAATTGGACATTTTAATAAAAATTTTTTTGAATGGCAAAGACTCGGATTTAAACCACCGTTTGAATAAATATTTCTTTTAGCTAAATTTCGTTTTTTTTTCTCATAATTGTAATAATTTTATCTTTTTTTTTGTCTTATCTCTAACCTGAAAATGATTGAATCATTCTAAGAATATAAATAAGGGGAAAAAAAAAAAAACGATTATATACGTCCTTGGCTAGCTTTCATTCTATTATTATATACTTTCCAATAAAATCTTTTAAACAAATTTTTTTTTAAGTTTTTTTCGGTATCTGGGACCATTCATATTTATTTAAATTAATATTTCAAATAAATTTTATCGCTCAGGACAGGAAGCGAAAACTGATCCGTAGATCATGAAGCAAAGACTTTACCTTTCCTATAAAGTACAATGAAATTTTTTTATACCTTTGAAGATACGATGCTTTTAGGGCCATGCTAATGATTGTCCTGAATTTGTGTAAAATTTATTTTCCGGCCTTTTTCAGATTAAAAAATAAAAGTTTGATTCTTATACTCTGGAAATTTGGTTAATTCTATTCATTTAGATTCTTAAATATTAGATTAATAATTTCTATTTTGGCGCAAATGACACTGCTAAATGCGCCCTAATAATTATATTAAATAACTATTAAATCTATATATT
Organism: Anisolabis maritima; assembly: GCA_010014785.2. Classification (NCBI taxonomy): domain Eukaryota; kingdom Metazoa; phylum Arthropoda; class Insecta; order Dermaptera; family Anisolabididae; genus Anisolabis; species Anisolabis maritima. Next base: position 6,784 of record JAAAKE020021082.1, on the reverse strand, counting down.
CTATTTTTAAATACCATCCTTTAGATCAGTGGTTCCCAATCGCCGGTCTGCAGAAAACACTATTTAAAAAATTTAATTTAAATTAAATTTTTAACACAAATATAGCTTATAACTAACTACTATTATTTGGTCCCGAACGCTTCAAATTATTACATTTGTTATTATAAAGAATGGATGGATATTTATTTCAGATTGTATAATACTTGTTCATTGTAAAAGCTTATTTATTTATTTTGAGAAATTTTTTCTTTAATTTTTTTACCTTACCGATCCGCGAAAAAATGGTTCGTCGTTTGGCAAAACAAAAGGCCAGGAACGATTGCTTTAGATAAGACTACTTCATGGATTTACATCAATTGAATACCAATAAATATGCATGGATAATCTGTACTGTTAATAAATTGATTGTGCATTATTTAAAAGTCTATTAGATGTCGAAGTGAGTTTAAAAAAATTCCCCATGAGTCGATTCTATAATACATTATATAATTTCTTATATCTTATTCATTTAATTTAATTGATATAATGCTATAGATTGTGTACAAGGTCGACCCTAAGCTGCCATCTCTTAACGAGAGAGGCCCCACATAAAGGAGCGCATTTGTTTTACTGATTAAATCGGAGAATTTGATAAATTATATAATAAGAAGAAATTTTGAAGTCTAACTTGACTAATGACATATTTTTATTGGAGAATTATTCAATAGTTGCTGAAGTTGATGGATCAATTTTAATTCTTTTGATAAGAGTGACCTTTAAAAAAGAAAAGATAGTGATATATATTTAATTTTGATATTCCAAATCCTAGGATAAAATATCAAATTTAAAAATGTTATTAAAATTATCTAATAATTATTACCGGATTTGCTCGCGTAATTTGGGCACCATTTTCGGCAATTTGATCACTATCCGGGTGCGTAAAATATACGGATTTTTTGACAAAAGTTTATACCTATTCTAGTATTGAGAAATAAGTAGATATGTTTTATTAATATTTTATTAAAATATTATATACGAACGCGAAGCCTGTAAACCTGTAATAAACCCAAATCGTTCGCCTTAAATTAAAGTCTAATTTTATTTATTTTATTTTATTTAAAGTCTTTTTGGCATCTAAGCACATTTAGTCTCCGTCCATATTTATTTAAATTAATTAGTAGCCAATATTATTTAAAAAGATTTTATCGCCCAGGACAAACTGTTCGGCCATGGCTCTTCCAAAGACAGAGGCTAATTTTATTTATTCCTGGCATCTGCTCCTAGAAAACTTCTTATTACTTTTTATTCTTACTATAATAATTTTTCATTATTTTATTTAATGTTAAAAAGATCAGGAATTACACTACGATCGTTTCGGAATTCTAGAACGGTATAGGAAAAAAGTCATAGGCGTTACCTTTCCCTTGTCTGGGAAGCAAAGTAAAGGTCAGGTTTAGGAAATGGTAACCTGGTCGAGCATCTTTGACCTTCAGAAAGATGAAAAAATTTTTGGAATTTACTGCTCGAGAATATAATTATAATAATTAAAACTAAATAATTTTTCGAGCTCTATTCTTATGAATGAGATATAAATCTTAAATTTATGTCTCGTACCTGCCTATATATATAAAGCAGCCTAATTTTCTTCAATTACATAATTTTTTGTGAGTATATTATTTTGCTAGTGATCGAGCGTGTCGACCGGTGGTCTGGAAACGAAGCACCGATGCCCCGGATTGGTTGGAGTTCGCGGGTTCAACTCCCGGGGGCCAGACGTCTCTTGATCCACCAGCAAAATAATATACTCACAAAAAATCATTTTAAAATAATTAAATTATTTTTTTACATTCTTATAAAAATTAGTTCTATTTATATAGAATATATTTATTCATTTATATATTATATTTCTTATAATATAATATAATAACGCTTATCGTCTAGCAGTTATTGATATCTCTATGTCTTCGATGCGGAAAAAATATTTCATCTAAGAAAGCAGGATTAATTCAAACCCTCAACTGAAAAGACATTGAAATACTACTAGTTAATTTTCATAAAATTACGTAATTCCTAGATAAAACTTTTCTTTATATAATGATTGAGTATCCTTGAAAATTTTTTATTCTATTTCTGGAAAAAAGTACACACCTTTTTTCCAAATAGAGACGATATTCAGATTCTCTAATCATTGTTCTTAACTCCTTTTTATTGATATTATCTCTTTAAGTACGCTTTAAATACTCCTGAAGATTAGTAACCAATCCTTCTAGGATTTCTTTCTCGTTATCCATAAAGGCTATCAAAAACAATTTTTAATAAAATTTTTATAGGATTTAATTTTCTACATTATACTTCCCAAATCCTCTCAACCTCTAAATTCTAATGAGATGATTGTTGTGACTGAGTATGTTTCGTACTGCCCGGAATTCACTTTCGCTTCCAATATGCTGTCAAAGCACATAGTCTTTTTTTTAAAGTTTTTTATTTGTTATTTTTTCTCTAAATATTTTAATTAAATTGATTACATTTATTGTAAATAAACTAGTACCTCAGGAAAATTACCGGTGATCTCGGTAGGTGGGCCTATACGGTGCAAATGAAATGAAAAATGAAATTGTAAATAAAAAATTCAAGATGTGTTGTATTCCATCTCAAAGAGGTGTGAAATCCACTAAATTACGTAACCAGAAATCTAAACAATATATATATATTTATATATATGCTTCGAGTTGAATTTAGTAAGTATACCACTCTGATTTTTTTTCGATAATAATTAATTAATTCATGTCATTTTGTGCAGATGCCGAACATCAAATTGACCTATTTTGGCCTTACCGGAGTCGCCGAGCCTCTTCGTTATATTTTGTCTCATTCCAATCAAAAATTTGAAGATGTCCGATTTTCTTTCGAAGAATGGCCAGCCAAGAAGCCCTGTAAGTTTTTTTTATGGCTGCAACGCCATACCTATTTCAAATATACATGCACACTATACAAGATCACTATAATAAAATAATACAATAACAAATATTTTTAAAAACTTACAAAAACAGTGGGTCAGTAAGTTGTGCTTTAATTATTCAATATTAAAATAAAATAAACTAATCAAAACCAATGCCAAAATGTGGTATGCCATATATACCAAAAATAGATATCAAAGTAAGAAAAAAATGCTAATTTTTGGTAATTCAGATAAATTATTTCATTCCGAATATAATTCCCTTCCTCAGCGGTCAACTAAAATCAATTAATTATACATTATAACAGATAAAAGAGATTATTAAAATTGATTTTATGTCAGCTGAGAAACGAGTGCAATATATCCCTAAATATTAGGAATTAAAAAAGAACAAAAATTTCCACAAAATTTCTTTTGAGTAAGTGACGTGAAATATAATAATTATAAAAATTTTGGATTTATTTTATTTTTTTCCCTCTTATTTTTTCCAATTACATCTTAATATATATTACTATTATATTAATAAAAAAATAATATTCCTAGAGAAAATTTCTAAGATTTTTAAATTCATTATGAGTATCTACTACTGTCTGATAAAAGCGATTAATTCGCCCCCCCCCCTCCCCTCCCCGGGGACTTCAACTACACTTTATATTACCTATTTATCCAATTTTATAAAATAAATATATTTATTGAATTGAAATAATCTTTATTTAGCATTCCCATTGGGAAAATTACCACTACTGGAGATGGACGGCAAAAAATTTATCCAGAGTGTTGCCATGTGCCGTTATTTCGCCAAACAAAATGGACTGGCTGGAAAAAACGATATGGAAAATTTTGCGATTGATTCAATCGTCGATACCATCTGTGATTTAAGAACAGGTAAATTTAAATTTTTCTAAAAGCTCAGTTTTCCTTACATTAGAAAAGAGAGAGTTGTAGGTTGTGCGTTTATACAAAAAGTAGCCAATTAATTGTGTGAAAAGACACATTTAGTCACACCAGATTTTTTAATTAATAATTACGGTATTTACTAAATAATCCATTCAAAAAATTTTTTATTTTCTATGATACCTATCATGTTAAATGCAAAAGTAGACAAGCGCTTACTTTAAGAATAATCTTAATAATTTATTCACGGAGCGATAGATGACTCTCCGTAGTTCAGAAATATGTGAAAGGAAAGGAAGTCAGCCAATAAGGTTCAAAAAATCTTTAATTCATATCCACTGCACGTCATTAATTCCACCATTAGAAATTTCCATCAACCAGGGGCTTCAGCATGCCCTCTCTTCCCATGACGCGATTCAAAGATATGCGGTGAGACGAGTCTCTTATTGCCGCCTTGAGTCGTTTGTCTGCAATACAAGGCAAAGGCAGCCATCGTCTCAAAATCCCCATGACGTTATATTCGGAGGAGAACTAGTCAATTCCAGTATTCTTTTCTCCCTTTGAACTCCCTATTACTATCTTCCCCTATACCTATCTTCCCTAAAACGTACAATCTCCAAACTTTCAAATCCAACCTCAACAAGCACCTTTTAAAGTCCTCACTCTCTCTTCCTTTGAACATTGGTCATTAGAGGGCCTTTGGCCTTATGCTTCCATATCCAAAAAAAGAAAATAAATTTTATTATGTGACATACACAAAAACACAAGAGAAATTATCTTAGTCTTTTCACACAATTAATTTGCTATTTTTATGTTACAAACTAGTAAGATAAGGTAAGCCTTTGTCTACTTCTTAATATAAGATTTAGAGGAAACATTTTCTTAGGGGTTCTATTTCCTTGTTTAATTTGAAAGAATAAAATCAAATAACATTATTATAATTCAGTTAAGAAATAATTGTTTAAACATTTTTATGTTTTTAATAGTTCACTGCTCCCCTCTTTTTATTTTTCCAACTGTAACAATGAGGATGTCCAATTTCTCTCCCTATAGTAAAAAGTAAAAATTTATAATTAAGAGCTGATTTTTGGGAAGCGTCATTGGGAATACTTGGAGTTTTAGTTTATTATTTCTTTTTAATAAAATGCTTAATTATTTTTTAGCCTGCGCCAGTTATTTCTGGGATCAACTTCCCGCTTCCAAAGAATCGAAGAAGCAACCCTTACAGAAGGAAACAGTTCCCACCTACATGAATTATTTGGAAAAAATGGCCAAAGAAAATGGAGGCCATCTTGCTCTCGGCAAGGTAAATTTATTTAGAGCAAAAAATCACCTTGCAGTTGCAAATATATATATGAAAGTGCATAAGTTAGTTACATTTTGCTTGCTGGAAGGTAGGCAACCCAAATAACTATATCACTAATGGATTTTACGATTAAATACTCATGAGCTGGACTAAATCGGACTTTGCATGCTCATTTATTAAATTTTTAGGGATATTTAAGAATTGCACATGTTCCCCATGGTATAAAATAAATATGTTATTAATTTCATAATAAATACGAAAAAAAATATGAACTAATCAAAATATAAAGTCGCAACTAATTATCAAACCACCATGAAATGTCTGATTAGATTTTCTGGATCATATATAAATTTTTAAATCTTTTGACATATAGACTTCTATATTTATTCAAATTTAATTGCTAGCCTATATAATTTAAATAAATTTTATTGCTTAGATTGGAAGCTAATTTCTATCCTTTAGATCATGAAGCAAGAAGTTTACCTCTTCTAGGGGTTATAAAAAGAAAAATATTAATTATATTGTTAATTATATTAAAGTCTCTGTAAAGGTAAAGCTCTTGCTTCATCTAAGAATCAGTGGCTTACTTCCCATTCTGAGCAATAAAATTTATTTCAATCATATTAGCTACCTATTATTATAATTTATATACAGATAGATAATTGTTAATTTCAAAATTATTAGTATAAAGTAGTTAACTGAATCTCCTCCGATGCCTGAAAGACGAAAAAAGGGGAATTTTTTTTTTCAATTAAGTTAAAAATTAATCTTTTTAACCTCAGGTCCCCCGAGTCTAAAAAATGGGTTTTATGGTTTGTCTGTATGTGTGTTGCCACACGTTGTGTGTTGGGCGTTTAGTCATACCAGATTTTTTTTATATAATATAATAAGTAAGAGTAATTAATTAATTTCATTACGTTCTTTTGCAGTTAACGTGGGCTGATTTTTTCTTGGCCGCCACCGTTGGATACATGAACCACGCGACAGAAATTGACGTCCTCAAAGACACCCCCACCCTTAAAGCACTCGTGGACAAGGTCAAAGGGTTACCAGGAATTAAGGAATATCTCGCCAATTCGCCAAAACCTGCATTTTGAAATTATTTAATTAAAAATAATTGTACCCAGGCAACTTTTTTCAAAAAAAAAAAAAATAAAAAATAAAAAATGAACAAATAAATGTATATATAGTTATATCTGTCAATTATTTTTAATTTCCTCGATTTTTACTTTCTTTTACCTACTTATATAATAGTGAGAAAGTATTGCGATCGCAAAAAAAACGATGTCTAGATTTCAACAGAAATTCACGTTTTGAGGTCCCCTGATTCTAAATAAAATGGGTCTCGAAAAATAGTCTCCGTTTGCGTATGTGTGTGTATGTGAGAACAAGATTTCTCAAAAACAAAAAGAGGCTCGAGGCTGAAATTTTATATTTAAGCTAGGTACCCTCGACGCTTCCCCCTTGAAGCTTTTGAATAAAATCAGCTAACGAATACTAGTACTTTACAGATATACTTTTTTAGTTTGTTCGATTTTCTCAAAATTTGGTCTAAAATTTGATTAAAATTTAAAAAACAATTATTTATTAGATGATCTTTGAAATGTAATAATCCTTATTCTCCATCCAATTTTTTAGGGCCCACTTTA
>JAAAKE020021071.1:0-10371 GCA_010014785.2 Anisolabis maritima | reverse complement strand
TGAATAAAAATCTTTTACTTTCCCATTCAAAATTAGTGTTTCATTTTCACAAAAAAAACGCTCACTTCATACCGGTAGAGCTGGTATGTGGAAAAATAAAAGACAGTATGTATAGGATCTGAAAATAAATGTGTTTCGAAAATATATTCTATTGTTTATCGGACCCTACTTAAAAAATAGTCCTCATAGTAATGTGAGGTTACTTAGGGCACTTTTTGAAATACTTATGATATAGGATTTAATAACTTTTAATCAAAATCTCGAAGCCATTTATTCAAAAATAAATCCTACCTTATTTTATGGATACCAGAGCATTTATGTAATAAAATAAATAATACCATTTTCTATTTTGCGGAGACCATTTTAGGAGACTAAATCAAGTCATGACGTCATTTGATACTCTAACATTATTTTCATCTTGATGATAAGTGTGATGTCCATTCGAAACGTCGACGAAAATGATTAGTATTCATTTTGTATTAATATTTGTTTATTTAAAGGATAACGATAAACTGGTTCCGGGGTCTAACACAGCCTCTTAGGCCTAGGCACTTGTTGAAGCCTTTTCATTAATTTGTCCTTTCATAGTATTGTTCCAAGGACTCAGAAGAGAGTGAGATGAAATATTTAGAGATCTCCGGGAATAGATAATCAGATCCTTGAGATTCGATTTTTTTCCGGAAGACCCAACTAGGATATAAATTCAATGAATTTCTAAATATAATAAGAGAAAGAAAAGACACCTCCTAAAAAATCAGCAAGGTTACTAACTATCAACGAAACAACAGCATATTCATATTTATTTGTTTTGTATCCACATATGAATCAAAATATCTCAATTGCTGTTTACAGCTGGAATTCCAAGAGAAGATGAGAATTCAAAATTTAAATGAGGTTGCTAAAGTCTATATATTAATATTTAATGTGAAGCTGATTTGTACTACATATTATTATAGAGCGAATTTTAATTTCGACCAGTTTTAATAAGATCAATTATATTTATTGTTATTATATTCATTGTTAGAATATGAAATAAAATTGCTGATTATACAATTTGTATTTACTTTTTTAATAAAAAATAATTAACTAATCACTTTTAGTTTTTGTTTGGTTCGGAAATTATTTAATTTAGTGAAGGTTTGGCATGCCAATCTCTTATGAAATAAATGATTTGTCCTGAGCAGTGAAACCCGGTTTCGATTACTTAACCTGCAGATCTCATCTGGTCCGCAATCTCGAATCTAGCACACTTACTTCCCCCTCTCTCCGCCTGTTTATCAAGTTGTGCACTATCCAACACAATACGATTTAATTCATTTAATGAATGAATGAATGAATGAAAATTAACTGATTTTTTTACATCCTTCAAAAAGCCTTCGATTCAATTTAATACTCTTTAATATTCTATTAAGCAGTAAAAGAAAAGAAGCCCTTCGATGCCAAAAGCCGAAAGGAGATGTTTCGATCAAAATTTATTCATCCATCTTCATTCACTTATTGGCTATTTGTAATAGGCTCAAAGTTGTCATGATGTAACAATGTATGTATACATATATTCTTATTTCGATATTGGCTGACTTCCTCCCTTTTCTCTTATCTCTGATCTGTGTATAGCTCATTGTGAATACATATATTCTTTTTCTTTTAATTTTAGTAAGTGTCATATGCGAGTATATTTTAATAATAGGCCTGATCACAATCAGCCAATAGGTGATTGTAAATGGACCAATAAATTTTGTCCGAAACATCTCCTTTCAGCTTTTGACACCCAAGGCCTTCTTTTATGTTGCTGCAATCTTCTACTTCCTTTATCAGTCTCAAACAACAACAGACGTCTAATCACTTAAACTATTTTTATAGTAACACTCAATTTTACATTTGAATAAAATAAAATTTTTTAATAGATAAAAATTTAAATAAATAACTTTAAATACAAATTGATTGTAATTAGATGTATAAGTTCTTGCTCGCTCGCATGAAATTAATATGTTATATGTAATAATTTATTTAACTAATTTAGAGAGAGAGAGACTGTCCGAGAAGAGGGCGCTGGGGGAAAAGGAAGAAAGACTAAACCAATAATGAAATAATGAGAAGAAATAAATAACGACGTGGACCTAAATGGTCAATTGAATTGAAATGAAACTGATAAGCCAATAAGCTGTTGGCCAAGAAAATTATAGTCTAGAAAAATCGGGGCTTTTAATTGGAGAATTTAAATATTTTGAACAAATAAGCATCATTGTGATGTCCTTGTGCCATATCAACATTCTAATTAAAGATAATTGCACGTAAATTGATATGGTCTGAGAATTTTTAATTATACTTACTTTTGGGTAATTTTAATTGCCTCTGATGTGTTTGGGGGAATATACTTTCTCGTTTAGTATATAGTATATGGAAAGTGGTGTAATCGTCCAAAAATTCGATCTCGAGATTGTGATTGTTTTGGACATCTCTGAGTCCGAAAATACCGTTTCTCGATTTATGTCTGTGTTCGTTAACACAATAACTCGAGGACACTCTAAGGTAGATCAACCAAATTTTACATACGTACATACATTTCAGCAAAATCTTAGATTTCTATCGACTTTGGGCTATTTTTGCCAATCGGAAGTCGTACTTTACCTGGAACGTTTTTCTAAAAATCGTGGTAACCCAGTTTTAAATGTGTAAACGAGAAAGTTGAGGGGAGGCCACTTCGGATTTATTTAAATAAATGAATTCAAATTTTTTATTATTTTCTCCTATTTATATATGAAATATATATTGAAAATGTAATGCGATTAAAAAAAAAAATCGATGTCGAGATTTCAACTGAAATAGACACAAGTCTGTCTATGTATGAACAAGATTTCTTAAAAATAAAAAGAGACTCAAGATTGAAATTTTATAGCTTAAGCTAGGTGCCTTCACCTCAAAGCTTTTCAATAAAATCAGCCAAAATGTACTAGTAGTACTTTACTGATGCAACTTTTTTGATTTTGATTAAAATTCATATATCAATTATTTTTTAGATGATCTTTGGGAAATTAATTAACCCTTAGGTCCCCCCCCCTCTCGAAATTGTTTGGGGTCTACTTTACTGATGTAGTATTTTACTGAGATATGTGAAAACGGAGGAAGTCAGCCAGTAGGGTAGCCTCTATCGAAATAAAACTCCCAAAATGTGAGACGTTTCGACTTTAATTAGATAATACCATCATCAGTCAAGCTGGCTTCCTCCCTTTTCACACATCTATGATCTGAGTACACCCACCTAGCGCATCGTGAAATAATATTTTACTGTTGTTCGGGTAAAAACTAGTTTCTTAAATTACTCTAACGAAATCAATTAAATTGGCATTAAACGGCTACTTAGAGGACTCGACGCAAATAAACTGTTATGGCACCACATCACTTAGCTTTCTTTTCCTTAAGTAAAAGAAAGTGGTGTGTTGTGCTGTGACACCAGAATTTTTTTAATGTTTCATGATCTATTGATAAATCAAGAAACCATCGTCGTTTTATCTATCATCAAATCAATTAGTTTGCTGCCTAATATCACTTATGTTAGAAGTTTTCGATTTTCTTATAATTCTCAAAATTTTATAGCTCATTTCATTATAGACCATTTATAAATTGAAAAATTAATTAAAATTGTATTTTAGAAGACAATATATTAATATATACTACATTTTAGCATTCCCCCTCCCCCCTCCCATTAAGTTGGTACGTCTCTATTCGTATTTAAGATTAATTCTATAAATTAAAAAAAAATAAAACATAAAAAGAAAAAATTGTACTCACAAGAAAATTGCAACAAACGATTGTTGTAGGCAATATGCAGAAACATGACAACCCTGCAACCAACAGAGCCATCAATGATGTCACTTGACTCACATTCATCATTTTCTAATCACCCATTGAAATCAATTATGAAACCCTTAAAAATATTTCAATTCATAATTATTCATGGAGAGAGAAAAAAAAAAAAAAAGACTAAATAAAAGAAGTTCTATCATAAAGAGCTAACCTTAAACTGGCTAAACATATTTACATAATTTCATCACGGGTTTATATACAAATATATATTTTATTTTGTAAAAAACAAAGAGATAAAATTTAGAAAGAAGAGAAAATTTTTTCTTATTACTTTCTCTTACGTATATATGAATATATAATGAAAAAGTATTGCGATCGCAAAAAAAATCGAAATCGAGATTTCAACAGATATACTCGTACATGTTTTGAAGCCCCTGAGTCTGAAAAATGGTCTGTCTGTCTATGTGTCTGTGAACAAGATTTCTCAAAAACGAAAAAACGCACGATTTTTCAATAAAATCGGCCAAAGAGTACTAGACTTTACTGATATTCTTTTTTAGTTTTTTTTTTTTTTATTTATTTTTATTTTCTCCAAATTCGCACTAATGATTTTGAATAAAATTAAACAATTATTTATTGGATGATCTTTGAAATGAATTAACTCTCCCCCCAAATTGTTTGGAATCCTCTTTATTCTTCTAATTTTTTTCTCTTAAACCTCCCTCAGATTATTGATTAAATTGACTGTACATTGCACGCTATCTAGGGGGTCCAGTGCAAAATAGCGTGATAACATATCACTCAGCTTTCCTTATCTTAGGTACGAAAAAGTTGTGTGATGTGCGTTTAACTTGTAATTATTTCTATTATAATTCAAAACTTTAATCTCTAATAGATTCTACATAAATTGTCTTATTTACCTGGGTACATTCTATAGTCTTTATAGCGTATCCAAAAAAAAAAAAAAAAAAAAAAAAATGCGAGGGGGACACAACCTAAAATTTGAATATTTATGACGGGATGGGGGTCGCATATAAGCGCCTCCTTCAAATAAATCTCTTTCAGAATTAACATTTTTCAAAAATAAATTCGGGTTAAACCATTTTTTTTTAAATAAAAATTTATAAAAAAAAAAAAGTATATTAATTTGCCTCTCTAGACGTTTCGGGGGCTACTTGGTCATCCAATGAAGATGGATGGCGAATAGATCCCGAAACAATGGCAGAAACAAATTAGGCCGAAAACAGCCCTTCATTTGCATTCCTCAGACTTTGACCAGGAAATAAACAAAAGAAAAATCGTTTTTCATTTGAATTTATTTTTTAATTCATTATCTCTATTAAAATTTTTCATTTGAAGATGTATGTCGATGTAAATAACTCGTTTGGTTTGTTCAGGACCGTTCCTCATTTTGCTGCCCTTTTGGCACAATTTTTATTTTTTCTTTTGGAGCTACTCCCAAAAATGTGCCTCCAGTGTGGGCCAGTTTTTTGCCTTCCCTATTCCACCAAATTTAAAATATAAATAAAAAATTCCATCTTGGAGGAAAGGGGCTGAATCTTACCAAGGATAGATTCCAAATTTCAAAATTTTTTTCTTTTAAATTTATTAGCCATTTTAAAAAGACCATTAAACTGCAGATGGTAAATTTCTAGGTACACAAAGCGAAGAGGGACTTAACTTCAAATTACCAAAATTGCATTGTTTTTAAAAAGAGCTAATCGTAGATTTTTTATTTTTCACTGAAAATATTATCCCTTTATTCATTCGTTTTTCTTTAAAGATAAGGATGGGCAAACAGATCATATTTGAAATTATTTAAAAAACAAAACCTTTTAGACTTTTTACAAAAATTGCTGCTGAAAGATCTGATTTATTCACTTCTTAATAAATTCTATCAGTGCATAAATCTGCTTATTGTTGAGTAATAGTGATAAGTTTTTGAAAAAGTTAGTGGTCTTCAAAACACTCCAAAGTCAATAAAGAGACCGTTTGATTGTTTTGACTGAGCATGTTCGAAGCCCCCCCGGACTTGAACCAAAGACCATCCACTTTGGCGGGCCCAGTGAGCTGAACTGTCTTGTTGAAACGATAGCATATCTATCGCCAAAGTGGATGGTCCCTGGTTCCGGGACCAAAAAAATTAATTCTCAAAAAAAAAAAAAAAAAAAAAAAAATTATATACTGAATAAAAAATTTCCGGACAATATTTATGAATATTGAAACTTAACTAACAATTATTTAATTTTATAAAAAAAAGAGATTAATTGTTATGCATCACAAGCGGAATTAAAACATCCATCTCTTCCTCTAAGTACGATGATTGTACTTTCTATAAATTTATTTATTAACTTAATTAATCAAATAAGAGAGAGATAACAAATTTTGAAATGCATTCACTAAGTAGTGTGCTTCCGGGTAAACAATTAAGTTATCCACAGGGAACCTAGAGAGCCTTCCTGTTCTAATTTCTTTCTCATTTCCCTTTCTATTTGTTGCCTATGAATATTAAGAGTTTCACAGTTGATGAGTTCACTTGGAGAGAGAGACTCACTCGCCACTTGAAAGACACTCACAGAATGCACTCAAGATGGAACAAATCCCAGGATCGGATGTTGAAGAGACTATCAGGGAAATCTGTTAGTTAGATATATCACTGATCACTGAAGGAGTTGGGGGTTCACTGGCGCCTGAAGGCCCCCGCGTGCTCAGGTGATTTTATAAGCTCTATGCTAGGTGGGGGAATCCTCCCTCTCCCAGGCTCTCCTAAGCGCTGCCTGGTGGCTAAAGAAAAGAAAAGGCCTTGGACCAAACCCTAGGGGTTGATATTATACACTGGCAAATCACTCCCAATCACCGGCCACTTTCACATGTTAAAAATAATAAACTTCTGTATAAAAAACAAATTCTTTTTTAGTTTACTTGTAAAGTGTTTTCGGCATCTAAAGTCATATATACAATTATTAATTATTTACGATAAATTTTTTCTAGACATTTATGTATATATACCAATGGGTATAAATTGATAAATAAATTAAAAACAATTCTAAAGAATATGTAGAAATCCAAATCATCTTATAACAAAATACAGGATTTCTATGCAAATGTTCAAATACATATTCTATATTATATTTGCACAGCTTTCGCATATTTTTTGTATATTTTTATTGATGTCGAAATTTCAACGGAAATTCACTTTTTGGGTTCTCTTGAGTCTAAAAAACGGATCTCGCAAAATGATCTGTCCCTCTGTGTGTCTGTGAACAAAATTTCTCAAAAACGAAAAAATGTACGTCTCGAAGCTTTTCAATAAAATCGGCCAACGGCTCGGCTACTAGTGATGTATGTTTTTAAATTTTTTTTTTTCGATTTTCTCAAAATTCTCTCTAACGATTTTGATTAAAATTCTTAAAATAATTATTTACTTGTATTAGATAACCTTTGAAATGTATTAACCCTGGATGGATTAGGGCGGTTCCTCCCTAAATCTGGGAGATTCAGACACTTGGGACCCTTTGTACCACTCCCAATTGCTGGGGGGTGAGAGTATCTCTCATTTTCCTACTCAATGAGGAAACTTCGGACAAATTGGAAATAAATTTTTGCCGGTGTTATCAATCCTTCAATTACGTCCCTCTTTTTTTTTATCCCCTTGATCAGTGCGTAGGAAAGAGGGCCTGAGGGGGGCTCAAGTCTCCTACTCCATTAATTTTCAATAAAACTTTATAAAATAAACCCGGTGTGATAAAAGGACATGATACAACTTTCACTTAACTGCTTCACCAAAATTATTGTGGTATACTGTCAAACGGTCTTAATTAAACTGAAAGAGATGGCCTGGTAATTATTAAATGCATCCTCAAACATAGATAGACCAACCAGACAAAGATTGTTTTCTGCCACAAAAGATTATATTAAAACATAAGCTCTTTTTTTTAATAAATTAAACAAATTAAACCAAATTTTAAATATAGGCACCAAAGCCTTAAGGTGCAGAAGCGTTCGGCGGGCCTGGTCGGAGCCACCAAGATCTAGCAAGATAAGCAAGGCCAAGCAGCGCTAAACCTTGGATGGGTGGCCTCGAGGAACAAGGCAGTTGAACTCGGTACTGAAATACTTTCTAAAATATAATTGTATATATTTATGTAGTGATAATGGCCTCAGCAGCCCAAATTGACTTAAAAAGAAAAAAAAAGGTCCGAGAAGCCCTCTAATTTTTTACTTGCTTTTCTTTTGCAGGTTTTGCAAATCGAATCACGCGCTAGGCTTTATTTAGTTTTGGCAGAGAGGGCCGTCCGTCCCATTCACCTCAGGTTCCTGCTCTTCCAGATTTTTCACAACTTTTATGATTTTGTAAGTAGATATTTATTTTTAGTTATAGTTGTTTACCTTAAGCTAATAATATAAACATTTTTTCGAGAAATGTTTCTTTAACATATTAAAATGTATATAAAATTTATAATTAGAATTAATTCACATTTTTCATTCCATCAATATTAAAATAAATTTATTATTATATTCTCTTAAAATAAATAATAATAAAAAATTAAGCTAATGTTTCGGTGATTAATTCTCAATCTTTTTAGATATAGGGAATTTTTTTCCTATTTTATGATATTGTTTCAAGCAAAATGAAACAATGAATGGAACAATGAAAAACAATCAAGCAAAATGATTAATAAAACTCGAAAATCTGCTGATTTTTTTGAAAATGTTTGACAGCAAACAAGAAAACATTTTATTTATATGTTGTGAAAAAACTGGCTGTTTTAGTGTTAGTACTGAGGAGATATTCAAATTCTCATTCTGGAAAAGGAAGATGTCGCTATCCTGAGCACTCAAGTGAATGAGAGACTTTTAAAGAAATAAGGTTTTACTAGAAATAATTAATATTAAGAATAATAAAATCAAAAAGGGAGTTTAGAGTAGAGCCTTGGACGGCCCGAGTTTTTTTTGTCCCATCCCTGTAGTTTTTTTCGAGTTCCCGGCCCGTTATTTGTTCAAGCCTGCCCGCAACTAAGTAAATTTTAAAAGACAAATTTTTTTACGACTAACCTATCCTTAATTTGTTACACCAATTAGAAAATTAATTTAGAAAAGAAAAAATTATTAGTGAAACACTCAACTAGATAGATAGATAAATTTAAAGGAACATTTTTTTCTTGCCCTCCTTTACATTTTACAGGCGGTAGATATCAAGTAAAATAAATTTTCAAGATATTTTGTTTTGCCTGTCATCTTCCCTCTCTCTCTACTTAGAGGGAATTTTCTAGTATGCCATCAAAAATTATTTTAATCTTTCCTTCCCTGATAACTTATATATAGCCTGTATAATGTAAACTGGATCATCATTGCGTAAGGGCTCTTTACACTTTTTCATACCTTTATATAGTATAGGGAGAATATTGCGATAGCAAAAAAAAAGTCGATTAAATAGTTGAGACTTTTTTTTTTTCAAATATTAGTATTAAAGATGCCAGCATTAGCTATACGTTTTTGTCATGATAAATGAAAGAAGGCAAATTTTATAAACAATTTATTTATTCGTAGTTAGAAGTACAAGAGAAACTTGAACTGGATCAAGTCGAAACTCAAATTAAAACTTAGATTCAAACTAAAAACCCAAGGACTTAGTTAAATGCTAAAAGGTCGTTTTTAGAGGAGGGACAGAAGTAAAGTTCCTTATGCCAATTGAAATGTTTTTTGAAAATGGTGGGGAATTGACCTTATCCCTCTAATTGATTCAGGTGACTGAATAGGAATTTTGGTCGTTAGTTAACGTAACAAAGTGCAGAGGTCATTATTTACATGAAATAGGTAAGGTTAAATTTGCAAGTTTGTTTGTACATTCAGTGGGATCTATTGATTTGAATATAGAATATTCCAAAGGTTAATAAATTATGATTGTAAAATAATTATAAAGCAATTAATTTAATATTAATTAATTGGGGGGGGGGAGTGAGCATCATAACTCGTTTCTCAACGCATTGGACGTCCCTCTCCCCTAAGGGGGCGGAATATGTAAAAAAAGACAAAAAATACAAGAAGAATCAATTTGCCAAACTCATATAAGAATAGAAACATTCTAATAATGTAAAAAATAAAAACTTAAAGATTTAATATAAAATGGTGTAAGGTGATTGATTAAACAAAAAAGTCAGAATCCATCACTTCAAATATATGCATTTTCACATTGGAGAGAATATATAAATATTTTTTATAATTATTTTGGATAACCAATGAAAAAATATTGAGTATAATGAGCGTCTATGACTAAAAAAATTTCAACAAAAATACAAGTTTGAGGTCATAATATAAAAAAATTTAAAAAAATATGGTGTGAAGGTGTCTCATCACACAACTGTGCAGATCTGATTGAGGCCCAGGATTGCATTTGCAAAATGACGTCTTTTGTTAGCGCATTCTGGGCACATTCTAATATGTTTTTATGATCTTTGAAGGGTTGTCGTTTTTCCAGAGCCTGGATGTATTTATTAATATAAACGGCATACTTGACCTGATGGTGAGGTTGGGTTAGGCTTGATAGGAGCTCTTTCAGGTAATCCC
>JAAAKE020021060.1:0-10371 GCA_010014785.2 Anisolabis maritima | reverse complement strand
CTCACCGCAAGGAGATCTCTCAGAAAAAAGAAACTCACTTCTTATTGAGTCCGGAATTAGTGGCGATATTTTGCAATCAAGAAACAAATTAAAATCGAATCAAATAAAACTCGATAGTTTTAAAAATTAAAATTGCAAATTTTTATCAATTCATTCGGTACTCTTTTAATGAAATTAGCAACTAGATTTCGATCACATCTACCTATGGGGTTCTTATGAGTTTGAGATCTAATGTCCAATTGCAAATTCATCGAGTCAAAAAATCCAGGTAAATATTTGTAAAGGAATAAAATCTTTTTTATATATTTAATTCAATTAAACTAAAAAGCGAAAGATTTGCAAGAAGTCAGAGACTGACAGCCGTTTTTTTTTTATAAAGCTTAGTGAGGTGATGTGGTGGCACCCTCTGCACTTGCAATCCAAAGCCCTATAGCCAAAACCATATACAATTCTTTATATTAAATTTATTATTTCAACTATTTCAATTTATTAAATAAAATTTTATATACTTATAAATATATTAATAAAATTTTCAAAAATTGAATTTAAGAATAGTACCGGATTTAAATTTTATTCCTTTTATTGAATCTTTCTAAGAGGAAGAAAAAATTCAAATTAAAAACAAAGACTAAAAATAAATCTTTTCTTCTCTTACAATTTGATTCAATAACTTACATTAATTAGAGTTTCTCATAAAAATTAATCTTAAAATGTTTTTGTTTAACGAGTTTATTCGAAATAAGAAATTTTAAGAAACTCTAGATTTATTATTATTATTATTAGTAAAATGAAATTGAGGCCGGGACAGAACCTCTACCTAATCCTACAGCTAATCTTAAATCACTAAAATTCTTTCAAAATAGTGGCGGATTTTTTTTTTAATTCTCCAAATAATATAAAATAAAGTTTGTAAAATTTTGCTTTCAAATAAATTTGAGAGTAATCAAATGTTTTGTTTTGTTTTTTTATAAAAATTTAAATAAATTTCATCAATCACTATTTCAAAAAAGCAGTAAAAAATAATAAGAAAATCAAGGCCGCCGAGAGGTTTTTCGGGCTGAATTCTATATATAATTATTACTCGGAATTTTATATTTGGCGAGAATTCAGCCTGATATTCCCTCTAGACTGCCTAAGTTAAGCAACCTGAAAAAGTAAAAGTGTTAAATTAAAAACATGAAAGTCACTTCCTAGATCTCACTATAACCTCCCACCCTTTTCTTAGACCTGAAGCTAAAGATGCTACTTACAGTACTTACTGATTTTATCATCTGAGCTGGAAAAAAAATGTTGATTAAACACATTTAATTTAGACGCATGCGATTTTTCTGTCGCTGCGATCAGAAAATTACTATTGTAATAAAATATTTATATGAAAAGATTGAGAAACTTTAAATTTCATGGAATTTTAGAAAAAATGTATATTATTTAATTACGGATTAAATAATAGTGACAGAAAATCGCAAGTGTACGCCTAGCTTGTATAGAATTAATAATTAATATCTAAAAGCTAAAGTCAATCTAAAAATTTAATTTTAATTTAAAAGACCGAATGATCATTTATAATTAAATTTATAATTTATTTATATTAAAAAATCTAATAGAAAATGACTTTTTTTTTTGAAAATTTAAACTGTAATTAATTATTTTAACTTTAAAATCTAAAAAGATGAACCATAAAAATTTTGAATTTTTTTTAACTCTTTTTCAGCATCTGAGGCTATTTTGACTCAGTCCTGATTTATTTATATTAATTGGTAACCAATATAATATAAATAAATTATTTTGGCTCACTGCGGGATGGAACTGATCTTTGCTACGTGAGTGACTGACTATCTAACTCTACTTAATCTTATCAAAAGAAATTATAATTATAGACTATATTTATTTATATCTCTACATACTCCACCTCACTAAATATTTTTATCTGATTTTTTAATCTAATTTAAAAAATAACTAGGTACTTTTGAAAAAAGTAATTATTAATTTGAAAAATATTCAATAGCAATTCCTAAATTTATTTAATATTCAATATATTCTAAAAACTTTATTATCCTAAAATTAACCTAATATGATTTACTGATTAATATTCATATTAACAAAATTCATCGACGTATTAATATAATACATAAAAATTACACTAATAAATTACTTATTAATTACCGGGGTGAAAATATAAGTTTTTTACATAATATTTTTAATGATCTAGCCCATTTACTACTTTACTACTTAATTACTAAGCCGAGTGATATATTGATTAGATTATTATTTTTTAATACTTAAATAAATATATTTAAAAAACAATAAGAGAAGTAATTTAAGAAAAATAAATTGAATAAACTGTTTGAAAAGCAGTGTACAATTTTTGACAACCATCTGTTATAAATGCTGTATATTTTTGGCATTTTATAATACTTTGGATAACAAAAATTTTCGGAGTAGCGTGATGGTTGGCAACTGTTATGAATTGTTCTCAAAAAAAGCTATAATAATATTTTTGAAATCTTATTAATTTTCACCCTTGGTAATAACCCTAAAGTTAGCTATGTAAAAAAATTAACTGAATTTTATTAAATAAAAATATTTTTTTAGTTAGGTAATTTTTTTGTATAAAATACCCGTATTCTGTTTTGGAAACCTTCTCCGAGTAATAATTTCATATAATAATAAAAAATTTACAATTCAAGTGAAAATTCTTTATAAATGTATTAAATTCGTTACGCCATAAAATGAATCATCAAATCAGTATATTTTATACAAAAAATTATTAAAAACCAAAAAGCATTGAGAGAATAAGTGATAGAAATTAAGTTTTTTGAAAAAATGAATTTATATTGTAAAGGAGAATTGTTTCATTAAAAAAAGATAACAAATGAGAAAGCTTAAATTTTAAACCTTTAATTTAGAATAAAAAATTCAGTTAATCTTTATTGTCCCATAAAATAATAAAATTGCCTTAGCTGCTCTGGACTGCCAGATGGAGACCATAATCCAAAGTTCCAACCGATGAATACCTGAAAAAAAAAAACGAAAACTAAGTTTTTCATATTTAAAATTCATATTTTATATAAAGCAATAATTACCATAGATTACAGAAATTAGTTAGTGTTTGGTTGCTGGAAGATAGCTTTTTTTGGGATATGGAAGCATAAGGTCCAATGACCAGTAGTCACATGCATCCAGGAAGAAATGGAGGAGAGTGGTGTTTTTAAAAGGGGCTTGTTGAGGTTGGATTTGAAAGTTTGGAGATAGGTTTTCGGGAGGATAGTAGCAGAGAGGTTATTTCAATCACGGGAGATAATGGGGATAAAAGAAGACTGGAATTGACTAGTTCTACTAGTCGCGACTTTAACGACATGGGGATGTAGGCAATGACTCCCTTGATATTGCGGACAAATGTCGCTTGGGAGAAATGATGGTCTTTAATTTAATATCATCGACCATAGTAATATCTGTAAATAGCTAAATGACGAACTAACTAATGAATTTTTGATTATTTATTCCAGAGGTCCTCTAACCTGGTCTCTACCGCCCACTAGTGGGCGATTCAAGTTTTCATGTGGCCGGTAGGGGTTTTTGTCCGATCCTGAAGCTACTTCAGCTGCTCCGATGACACCATGCTCTTTTTGGTGCTGTATCGATGGAAATGCAGAAAGTCATCAAATTAAATTTTCTGTGTATTATAAATATAAAAATAAATTTAAAGATAAATTTTTTACAAACCTCCACTCAAAAAATTACTTTGCAGTTCCACTAAATTAGGTTTCTTTGGGTGGTAAGGAAAATTTAGTAACAAGATACAAAAATGAGCGGTAGACATAGAAAGTTGAATATCCCTACTCTAGAGAGAACTATGCATAGGCTCATTTGTTAATTTCTAGGAATATTTAACAGGCGTGGTCCGCTCGAGAGATACAATTAATTGAGAAAAAAATTAGCGAATTGGCCATTTGGGTTGGGTATCTTCCAGCAAACAAAAACTAATGAATTTATGCGCCTTATATTAGTATAGTTCGGTTTTTTAATAATAGTTTAATAAAGAAAAAGCATGACACAAACACCCAAGTTGAGAGAGAAATGCAGTGCATATCAATAATTTTATTTAAAGAGGATTGAGAAAAGTAAAGAATTGTGAAAATCTCAAAGCAGATTTCTAAACTCTATTTCATATTTTTTAATGAAATCCAAAGTGCTAAATTGGCCTTATTTATTATCCATTTTTTTATTTAAAAAATTATTTTCAATATTAAAATAAATTATGCTTATTAGCATTACTTATTTCTTTAGCTGAAATAGGAGCATATATATATTTTATTATAAACAATAAATATATAGGGTCTTAAAAGATTGCCGGGCAACTTCTCAACCAGAATCGATTTTTTGGAAGGAGAGATTAATAAATAATGGTTTAATAATTGAATATTTTTTATATATTGTGCAAAAGTTTTCAAAGAAATATAACTTATTGTAAAATGGCATGATTTATATGGTTTTTGTAAAGAAAATATGAAAACTATAAAAAATTAATAGTTCACAGTTTGGCCAGAGAGTGGCGCCAGCTAACGATATTCAGTACATTTTGCAACTTTATTGGCTGATTTTTATAAAATTGGGTATAAAAAATTCAAAAATATTAAATTGGAGTGATACAATTTTGTATACACTTTTCTCTAACCCCCCCTCCTCCCGGCTCTAAGAGATCTTAGTTTGGAGATTGAAATATTTTAGATTGGTAAATAAATTAAATTTTGATATAATGCCTAACAGCGATCAGAGACTGTACCTTTATTTAATTTTTCTCTGCTTTTTTGCTCCAATCTGCCTTAAACTACCCTCATCAGACTTTAAACAGTAACTTGCTTTTATACAATAATTTTTTTCAATAATTTTTCATATTATGACCATCACACCGATCGGTCTCAAAGGCTGGATCCCCTCCTTACCTTTCTTCTATAAAGACGGCCTTGCCCAATAGGTAGGATTTATTTCAAAATTCACTTTATTTAATGATAAAATAAGTTAGTTTTTTCGATTATAAAAATATCTTTTAACATAATAAAAGATATAAATATCTTCCTTTCATTTTATTACTTTTTTCTAAGAATTGTTTAATAAAAGATATAAATAGCCTCCTTTCATTTTATTTCATTTTTCTGAGAATTGTTTAAGGCATTAGAGTGAAAGATTTTAATAAAATTCGTGTTGGAAGAATCAAGAATCGGTGTCTACTTTTAATAAAAATTTTCAAGTAAAATTAGATTAAAGAGAGGTCTTAATCTAATTATATTATAAAAACGTGGCCTTTGATTTACAGAATTTTGGCAAAGCAGGCCATATATAAGATAGGAATGAGGCTGCCCTGTCTTTAACTATCATAAAACAAAACTAATTTCTAATAAATAAAATATTATTTTAATGTTCCATTTTGAGATGAAACAATTTCTAAAGGAATTTTTTGATCTTGGCGTGAGTTGGAGAAGGGGGGAGGGGGAAGAATTTTTCACAACACAAGATCACATTTACTCAAACACAAAAATTGCTTAAAACCAGGGCTACATAACTTTAAGTGGTACATCGTGTGTAGCAAATTGATTCGATTCGATTTTTTCCCCGTCTTGAAAAAAATTAATAATTTTGCATTTGTAATGAAAAATAAATTAATAGAAAATGCTTCTTGGGCCTCACATGAGGGCTGCATGCAGTCTGAATGAATGACAACGACATCATAAAATAAAAACTTAAAACAAAATAAATTAATTTTTAATAAAAATTAATAAATAAAAATTTAATTTTCCATTTTGAAATAAAACAATTTCTAAATGAATTTTTTTTACAAATGGCGTGGCGTGGGTTTGCTTTGAGAAAAAATTATTAATTAAATTAAATAATATTACCTGACGAGAGACTCGAGGCAATTGTTTCACCGTGGAGATTTTATTATCACAAAACACTTAACACTAAAAAAAAACAAACACTAATAAAATTTTATATTTTTTCTTGCACTAAATCGAATGTAAAATTAAACTATTTGATAAGATGATCAAAGAGGATTGCATGGACGAAGCTAAACTAAACGAAGGTGAACCGAATTTCTCAGCCACCGCTAGGGTGCAGATCAATCGTTTTTATTTATTCTTTGAAGATATAAAAGACAAAAAAAAATTTTTATTCTAAAATAAAAAAAAATAATAAATTTGTTAAATAAAATTTAAAAAAATGAAATGGAATATTAGAAACAATTTTTGTTTTCATTTTAAAGAACTATTATTTTTCAACTATAAAAAAATAAGCTGTTTAGAGGGGAAGGATGTAATTCATATTATTTTAATTATAAAAAAGAACTTGAAAAATAATAATTTATAAAATTTAATTGTTATAAATTATCATTTTACATATATTGTTAAAAATAAAATAATTTTAAAATTTGTAATGTAAAAAATATAGATTTTAAATATAATAAATAAATTCAAGACCGCAATTTTTAAAATCTTAATAGATGATTTAGCTTTTTTAAATTTTTTATTATACCAATAATTACAAAAATTAATTTAGCAGGGTATATTATATTTGTAATAAAAGCTTTTAAAAATGTGTGTTCATGCCTAGGGGGCTTTATAACACATGGGTGCTTGGCTTTCTAATATTAGTGTTTTCTCTGGATTATTCGTAATCGTATTTTGGGGTCAGAAAGGAGGCAAACTCAAAAAATATTTATTTAGAAAAATAAAGCAATAAAATATAGACTTTTAATAAAATAAATAGATAAATAAACTTAATAAAAAATCCTCAAGACAGGAATTGACAGAAGGCCCTTAAGGTTTCGAAAATCTCATTATAAAGTTATAAGATTTTTTCACTTATATTATATGAGCGTTGAATATATTTTAAAATCTTTTATTTTATTTTAAAGACAAACTTTCGTAAGGATGCTACTTTAGGTGGTGCAAATTTAAAATAATTTTGGTTTTCTCCTGAGGGAGGTTCAAGCCCTGTTATATGTTGGTGTAACATTCATAACGAATTAGGATATAAATAAATATAGGAAAGTTTGGTAATTATTCCAAAATAACTTAGACATTAAGACATAAAAGATAGAACTGTCAAGTTTTGTTCATATACTTATTTGTGAGAAATTATTTGTTAATTAATAATTAGAGTCAGGTTTTGCTAATGGACCTAGAACCTAATCTAAATTCTGTAAATACTGTATAAAGATTTTTTGCGATTTTTAGAATTTAAAATAATATGAGCGGTCATTGTATTGAAGAGAAGATAAAATGAAAAGATAGAAGGAATGATGTTGTTGCAGGAGGCGCCATTTATGTCCAACCAAGAAAATAATATTACAAACATTATTATCTTAAAGGATATAATATATATATAATCTCTCTCATCACACTTTTCTGCAAATGCGATCTGTCTTTGAAAACAGATCATGGATCACATAGTTGGAAGAAAAAATTAAATTTATGATAATATTTTTAGACCTCCAAAAAGATATGTAAGAATAGAGAAAGTGGGTTAGTTGTCATATATTCAAAATAAATTTAGTAATTAAGTTTAATAACTTATTTTAAAAAGTATAAAATAAAACAATTTTTTAAAAGTTTATTTATACCTAAATTATATTAAATAAATTTAACATATAAATATATATACAGAATAAAATGTATTAGGCTATAATAATTATTTGTTTATTTGATATTGCTATTTTTTTGATTAATTTTCTGTTTGCTTGCCTCTCGTCGACGTTTATTGATTGTTGATCTAGGATCGAAGATTTCAAACCAATCATCATTTTTGGTACTTGCGTCTTTAGCGAGAATAGGTTCATTATTGTCAAAATGTAAACGATGAGCCAACCTGAAGAAAAAATAAGATTTTTGAGATATTTCTATATTGAGAAAAATTTATATCTTAAATAAAATAAAAGCTGTTGAATGATCAAATTTTTTTTTTTTGACAATTTTTTGGAAATTCAATTTATATGCTACGGGCCCTTTGAGAGTTAGATAAGCAAGTTCTTGATTCGATTTTACACAGACTTTTATTAGTCTCTTCAACATCTGAGCTCATATAGACTTGAAACGATAAACATTTATTTTAGTTTCGATACAAATTATCCAAGTATATTGATATCAATTGGCATCCAAATGATTTTGCATCGGACTGCCTAGGATCCGAACCCATATCCCTTGGTTTTTAAGGTTATTATATTATAGTGACAATATCAGTATCTTTAACCTCTCAGCCACGGGAGAGGGGGGAGGGGGGGTTTCACAAACATGACCGTTTGGGTGTATTGGAAAAAACGCAAGGGAGAATTCAGTGGGTGCGTTAAAGTTGTGGGCTCAATGTTTCATCCCGTTAATATATATTGTCTTATGTTCCTAATTACTTCCTAAAGAAAATCTACTCTTATCTCTATATGAATGCTTCTTCTTGATAGCAGATCAAGAGAAACCAATGTTTAACAGACTTAACAGATGGCTTACAAGTTTCATGATACAAATGAAGAAAACTGATTTCCACATTTAATTGAATGTTTATAATTCGTTTTGGTTTATTATCAAGAAGAGACATTCATGTATATATAGACTTATTTGGGAGATGAGTGACATTAGATAGTTACCAAAGATGTTTCGAAATATTTATTATTGATCCTGTTATTGAAAACAATGCTTATTTCTAATAATTATGGAATTATAGGGCCTTGTTTGTAATCTATGGTAGAGAAGCTTATTCACCGCGATAGTGGATGCCACCAAATATATCAATATACAAAATATTGTGCCCCAATTTCAGTATAAACAATTCATGTCCACCAAGGATGTCTGCCGATCATGTTTAGATTCAAATGGAGTAAATAGACTTATAAAAAATTGATAATAATCTTAAACAATCGATTTTCTGAATTAGTGAATCAAATCTTGAATATATCTTTTTATAAAACGATACTTGGAAATGATATAGGTAATATTTAAGGTCTAGGCATATAAATAGAAAGAATATTTTAAATAATAAATTTTCATTTATTATTTAAAATATTCTCTCTATTTACAAGGAATGCAGAGCAGCAGAAAACCAAAAATCATAAAAGAATTTTATTTTTATCAACAAAAATTTGGAGGAAAGGAACAAGCTGCTTTATATTTAGGATTAACTCACACCATTCACACATACTTTAAGTGCTTCAGGCCATTCTTATTGCTAAAATATGATATAGCGGTGAACCTTCATCAAATGAAATAAAAGTCGATGACGATAGGTTTATAAGAGTACATAGGTAACATATCGTTTACAATGGAATATTATTAAACGAATTGGTCGTGTGAGTGGAGGCGTCTCCAAATTATTGATTTTCTTATTAGGGGTATATCATATATTTGAATTGAATGGCGTAAGTAAAATTATGTGCGAATAAAATTATGTGACCTAAAAAAGCGGCTGGTTTCATTTCATGATTCTTTAAAAGTAAATACCCAGGAAATTAGCAAAAATTTATTATTACCAATTCTCATCATCGCTTTCTTCTTCATCTTCTTCTTCGCCTTCTTCTTTTTCATTTTTTTCTTTCTTTTCACTCGAAGCTTCTTTAACAGCTACTAATTTTTCTTGAAATTTGGCTAATAAAGAAAGTGTGAAATCTTCCCTTGATGGACCTTAAATAAATTTTTTAATAAAATTGAAAATTTTTTTTTTATTTATTTGAAAAATTTTTATATATGTATATACTTATTTTAATATAGTAGAATGGGCATAAATATTAATAATATAATTTAGTATTTGTAATCTTTAGTATCAATAAAAAATATTGCCCTACTACCTTTTATTTAATCAACTCTATTTATGTACAGTGAAGAAAAAGAGCAGGCAAGCATCTGAGAGACAAGAGTCTAATTGAATTCTCGAACTGTTGAAATGTTTCTAATTTATTTTTTATAATGCCTCATCAACATGTAAGGTTGGAATAAATGAATAACATCCAAATTATATGCAAAGGCTCTATAATTGCTTGATATAGTGGCCTGGCCATTTTAGGAAATTTTAGATTTTCAAGCATATCACAAGTTTCACGAGTCTGAAATGGTCTATTTAAACTAGGTACCAACGTCGCTTGCACTGCGAAGCTTTTGAATAAAATCGACCCAAGAGTACTAGTACTTTAGTGATGTACTTTTTTTGTTGTTTCTATTTTCTCAAAATACGTTCTAACGATTTTGATTAAATTCATAAAACAATTTATTAAATGATTTTTTTAATGTATTAACCCTTGTTTGGTGCCCACTTTACTCTTGTATATATATATATATATATATATATATATATATATAAGAAAAGTTATATATATATATATATATATATATATAT
>JAAAKE020021049.1:0-10371 GCA_010014785.2 Anisolabis maritima | reverse complement strand
GAAAAAATCATTAACTGTTACAATTTGCATTTATTTGAGAAAATATTTTAAAATAACTTTTTGATATCAGTTCTTCTTAGAGGTATTTAGGAATTTGATCAACTTTTGGCAAATACCTATATATTTATATATATATATAAATGCCTATATCTTTGGACCAAACTTGAAGATGTATGGTTATTTTATTATTAATAAATAGAAACGATTATTTTTTTAGAGTCAAATAATTCACAACAAACTGATGAGAAAAATACTTTTGAATGTTTTATTTGTAAAAATATTTCAAAAACTAAGTTATGTCTTAAAATCCATATAAGAACACACAAAGAAAATAAATTTAAATCTTTGGTCTGCAATAAAATATTTGGTTGTACAAACGGTCATCTAAAAATTCATAAAATTAAAAAGTTTTAATTGGCATTGTTATTTTATTATTAATAATAAAAATAATTTTTTCTTTTTAGAAAAAAATAATTCACAAAAAAGTAACGAGAAGAAAACTTTCGAATGTTTTATTTGTAAAAAAAAATTAAGAACTAAGCTTCGTCTTGAAATCCATATAAAAACTCACAAAGAAGATAATAAATTTACATGTGTGGTCTGTAATAAAATGTATACTCGTGCAAGTGATCTTAAACGTCATCTATTAATTCATACAGGGTTAAAACATTTTAAATGCAAACTATGTTCTAAAACTTTTTCTTATTCAAGTCATCTTAGTATACACATTCGAGTGCATTCTAAAGAAAAACCTTTCAAATGTGATATTTGTGAAAAAATGTTTTCTCAAGGAAGTAATCTTAGATCACATAAACGAACCCATACAGGCGAGAAACCTTTCAAATGTGATATTTGCAATAAATTATTTTCTCAATCAGCTCATCTTACAACTCATATACGAATACATACAGGTGAGAAACCTTATAAATGTGATGTATGTGATAAAAGATTTGCTCAATCTAGCGATGTTAAAAAACATAGTAATATACATTCTGATGAAAAGCCTTATAAGTGTGACTTTTGTCATAAACAATTCAATTTTAAAAATGTTATCCAAAGGCATATTCATACTCAGCATATGAACCGCTTATTTTGAGGGCAAGTTCATATTTGAAAAAAATGAATTAAGGTTCCTTATTTTGTTTTACTATATTGAAACATTGTTATACAAAGGGAATCAAATATAAACAGATCTTTTTGAATTGTGAGCGGGGATGGCATTTGGGGGGCGAGGCTTCGGCTCAAGACCTCTTGCTCTTCTCTCGTTTAGTAAGAAATAAGATGGCAATTGGTCGGATACTCGGCCTGCTTCATTCTATGAAAATAATATCCAAAAACTGTCAACTCGTTGGGAAAAGAGAGTATATAATACGAGAGGGGGATTATGTAGAAAAGTAAGCGTTATTTTGAATCTATCTGGAAAAATAAATTTTTTAAAATAAAAGGTGTGTTTATATTTGATCGACCTTTTTATTATATATTTATTGATATTTTGTTTACATATATATATATTTATATATATTAAGATTTGGTACCTGTCAAATAATAATAAATTATTAAATTATATTTCTCATACAATATTCCATTAAAATAAATATATTCACTGATGATGAATTCTTGTATGAGTTTGTATCTACTAGGATCTTAATCACAACTTTACGAGAAGGAGTTTCTTTGCTGCGTTTTGGAAGGATGTTAAGGAATGAGACATCCTTCGAAAACACTTAGGGCTTCGGCCAGTAGACGGCTGTTCTTTAGGTTCGTGTCTTACTACAATTAACCAGGTAAAAAGACAGAGAGATCAAAGAAGTTAATCAATTAATTCCTAATTCATAATCCATCAAATTTCTTTAGTAAAATAATTTACCTGGCAGAAGCAAATTAAAACAAGAGCCACTAATCTTTAATTATAGAGATGTTTCGAGATCTATTTATTCCTCCATCCTCAGATTAATTATGAACTTTTCTTATAGACTGCTTCCTTTAAATTCTATATTTTATTGTAGTAGACGTATTATAATACTAGTCGTATTATATTCCCTTTGAAATCATTTTATCATAAGATATTTTATTATTTCCGCTTTTTTTTTTTTTAATTTAAAATATAAGTTTCAAAATCGTATCATACTTTGAGGCGATTGACCCATAGCCTTTCAAAGAATATAAAAAACCAGAAAAGATAAGACGACTCATTAGGTCTAAACAAAATTTTTGTCGAATATTTCAATGATTTCAATAAATATGGACAGAGTCTAAATGGCCTCAGATGGCGAAAAAGACTTAAAAAAAGGAATATCAGGGGGCTTAACATACTTGTATAATAAAAATAATATATAATATAAAACTAAGATCATTTTGATTTTTCACCTTTTATTCACACTATTTAAACATCAAATATTTTTTAGCGCTTTGTATATATATTTGTAAGTTTAATTAGTATAAAAAGCTATAAGCTAAATAAAAAAAAAACATTAAAACAAAAAGAGAGAGAGATAACTTAAATTTTGTTATATATTAATAGTTAGGAGAGTTAACTCACATAAAAAAAAACCCATTTTTTATATAAAATATCAATACATATAAAATTTAAAAAATAAAAACACATCTAAAATAAATAAGTATTCTAGGCAGGAGCAGCAATTGGAAAGCCTTTGGTTGAATGCTTTATTACTTTTTAAAATATGAACGTGTTTTATTCATCCATTTTCATTTAAAAAAATAAAATTATTTATCTATATTATAAAAAATATATATATATCGGTATAGAAGTTGCCTAATGTTTATTTTAATTATTAGAAATAATAGGTGCCAAATACTTATTCGGTCTTTTGAGAGACAATTAGTCCGCCAAATAAACGATCACTGTGCCTCTGGTAATTTCTTCAACAAAAATTTTTGTTTAGACCCAATTAATTAGTCGTCTTATATTTATTAGTTTTTTATGATATTCTTTGAAAGGCCATGGGCCGAGTCGGGATGTTGGTATGAGTGCCGGAGGTTTGTGTTTGCCTTAGAGGTGTAGGAAGAGGTTGATTGAGGTAGTGGTTTTGGGGTGCCTCTCGATATTGGGTTTGGGTTTGAGTTAACTTAGGGGTCTCAATCTGTTTTCTTCCCAAGAGGTGATGACTGAATTTAGGTTTGAGAGATTATGCGTCCCCAAACATTCAATGGCGGAAACCTTCAAGAATATATATATATCGTATATTTATACATATATATATATATATCTAACAGTAAAAATATGGACACATATTTTTCTAATAATTAAAATGAAAATTTTGCAACTTTTAGTACTTATTTTTATTATTAGATAAACTATTTCTTTTGAAAAATAAGTAAATTTGTCTGAAAATAAATTAATTAAGGCCTATTTTACCAAACATTCCAAAAGGTCCCCTACACCTTTGCATGTACATGTATTTAAAAATCATACGTTGAACCATTATTCTTTATCACTCTATTGTTTAGTGTTTTAAATCTTCGAAGTCTTATTATCCGGAATCGAGTTATAGTCTCGTGAAATTCTTGCTACCTATTTTAATAAGATTATAATAATATATTTATAATGTTTTGTTTTTTAGTGAGTGAAGATGTATGAATAAACTGTCTCAAACATTAATTTTAATAAAGCCACAAAAGACTTCCAATTGTTGCTCCTATATACATGATCTGTGTATTATTTTTAATTTAAACAACTTTTTAGACTCCAGTAATACTCATTTTCATAATCTATATAGTTTCTACTAGGTTAATCTTTTGAGATATATTTTAGTCTAGGATATGCTTAAAAACTTGAGTTTGTTTTAGATATCTATCATTTTTCTGATTTATCACATAGTATAGGCCTGCGTTTCTCAACCTGTGGTACATTATATAAGCAATTAAAGGGGGGGAGGGGGAGCGCAAAATCTAGAAAAAAATTAATTATTGAAATCAATGAAGAATAGATAGCTATATTCTGTTAATAGAAAAAAAATCTTAAAGATCCAACAACAAAAATTGATAAGATAAATATATAAAAAAAAAATCAGGATCTCTCATTGTGCAAATGGATTTTCGCATTTGAGACGACTTAGATTTTTTTTTAAGCATATGGTCCAACGGAAATATAATGACCAGGGAGAGTGAGGACATTAAAAGTTACTTATTGTGGTTAGAGATTGTACATTTTCGGGAAGATAATCTCAGGAAGTTATTCCAGTCACGTTAAATTAATATTTAATTTTTTATAATTACGTAAGGTATATTTCCTTCTACCCTCATCCGGGAAGCACAAATCAACATTAAAAAAGAGGAGGCAAAAAAAAGGTTGAAAAACACTGGTATAGACTATACATAGATAGCCAAGATGGCCTTTGTTCTCACAAGTGAAATTAAATTAAAATAAATAAAAATTTTAACAATACAATATATAATTTTTAATAAAACATCTATGGTTGACTTTTAACCCTATGAACATATTAACACAAATAGAGTTCATTAGTGAAGAATTAATGAAAGAAAAAAGCTGCTATTTTTTTCCCACCGTTCCATCTTAATTAAGGCCATATTCAGAACCGAAAAAAAGTCTTCATATATTTCTGACGTTAGTTAATTATTATCAAATTGAATACAGAATGATATACATGAGGCAATTAATTCCAAAAGCAGTAATCTCCGCTATTTAGTCTAAAATGAGATTTGCATATCAGTATATTACGTCTGACTTTGACGAGGGGGAGGGAAAAGGTTTTAATTAAAGGCATTAGAATATGTGCTAGTCATTGCTCGGGTAACTCGTGGTCGCATCCTATATACTCACAAGATGTGAGCAAGTAGTTCTACTGCTATTCATTTTAGACCCAAAAGTTTTTTTTTTTTAATTCTTTTTCGGCTCCTGAGGCCATATAGGCTCCGTCCATATTTATTTAAATTAAATGGTAGCAAATATAATTTAAATAAATTTTATCACTCAGGACATGAAACAAGATCTTTATCTTTTTTCCAAGAGGGAAGATCAAAATTGAGTTATGTTCTTGCAGTAACAAATCAATTTTATATATCTTTTCAGTTTTGGAGATTGCTCCCCCCTCTCCCCCGAAACTAATAGCCTCATATTTACATAAATTATACAATTATACAAATATATATCTGCATATTAGCAGCCGTTGATCGGATCAGGGACAAAAACAACAGAAATGAAATGAAAATATTTGCTTCCTCTTATTGATTCTCTTTGACAACAACATTTTAAAGATAGTTTAAAGGAATAAGTGATAAAATCCTAAATAAATGAATCAACTTTGAATGAATAAATGGTTTTGGCTAAGATTCTTTATTTGAGATACGTATTATTTTTTGAAAACGCCTTATTTGATTGTAAATCAATATAATAACAATATTTATCAAGATTTTCTGGGCCAACCAAGACTTTTCGCTTTCGCGACTGATAGGCTCATCTATACACCGGAGTGCATTACTCAAACTATAACTAATAAAAGCAAATAGATATTTAATAAACCATTTTAGATGGGCAGAGTGTCTTGATTAGCGGCATGAATTCGAAGATGATCTTTATAGTGACCTGATTGTACAAATTGTTTATTACACAAATGACATTTGAATGGTTTCTCGCCTGTATGGGTTCTGATGTGACAATCAAGGGTGAATTTACGTGAAAATTGTTTATTACAATATACGCAGGTGAATTGTTTTTCGCCTGTGTGTAAACGGAGGTGTCGTTTATAGTTTGGAGAATCGGCGAAAGGTTTATTGCAATAATCACATTTATATGGTTTCTCACCGGTATGTGTCCGAATATGTCTTTTGTAATTATCTTGCCCAGCAAAATGTTTATCACAAAATTCACATTTATGAGGTTTCACGCCGGTGTGGGTACAAAGATGAAGTTCAAGATTAGATTTTTGAGAAAACTTTTTATAACAATAATCACACGTATAGAGCTTTTCTCCAGTGTGGACCCTTAAATGTCTTTTATAATTACCAGATTGTGTAAATTGCTTGTCACAGTAATCACATTTGAACGGTCGCTCGCCTGTGTGGGTTCTCAGATGAGATTCAAGAGATTGTTTATGAGAAAATTGTTTAGTACAAACATCACATTTATGAGGTTTTTCTTCAACTTGGGTGATACGAGTTTCAACTACAAATTTCCGAGAAAAATGTTTCCTAAAATAATCACTTTGTGGTTTATCCGCATGTATACGAAGATGTCTTTTGTAATTGCAAGATTGGGAAAATTCTTTGTTACACTTTTCACATTTGAAGGGCTTTTCACCTGTATGTATTCTTTGATGCCTTCTTAGTGCTGACGAATCAGAAAAATTTTTATTACAAATCTCACAGTGGAAAAATTTTTCCTCAGAATTAGATAAAGGCCGACCTAAAAAAAAAATCATTTTTTTTCAGTATCAAAATACAAATATATAATAAATAAATTATATTCACCTACCTTTAGTTTTTTTAATTTTCAATTTGTTTTTTTGAAAAATATTTAACTTTATATCGAGGCATTTTAATATGTGTTTATTTAGAAA
Source organism: Anisolabis maritima (assembly GCA_010014785.2). Classification (NCBI taxonomy): domain Eukaryota; kingdom Metazoa; phylum Arthropoda; class Insecta; order Dermaptera; family Anisolabididae; genus Anisolabis; species Anisolabis maritima. The sequence goes on along the minus strand of JAAAKE020021049.1, from coordinate 3,835 downwards.
GAATATATTTATGAAATTTGTTTTGCAAAAATCACAGGGAAAAACTGGACCTAAAAACAATTATATTTTTTAAAATTAATAATAAGATAGAAGAATGATTGTTTGGATTTTTCTTTAAGGACAGAGCAAAAAATTATATAAAAATTTCCAATTTGAAATTGGTTGAATATAGGCTAGATGCCGATCCTCAGAGCGCTCCTTCTTGAATTAGGCATTGATTAAGTTGAAAGAGTAGAGAGTTAAAACATGGGAAAGACTAAAACTTTATAAAACGGAATTGCTTATTAATAATAGAAAATGACGCAGTCACCTCTAGATATCCCACTTGACCATGTTTATTCACGTTGCTTAGGTATTATTTATAAAGAGCTTCCTCACTAAAAGATATTTTATTTGTGAATGAACATGAAATTTTAGATAATAAAGCCTCCACTGTTTTATTACAATGGACATCTAACCAAGGCCTGATAAAATGTAACATTGGAGAATTTATATTTAGTACTCATGAATATCAATAAATTTCTTGAATCACACATAAATTTAAAAGACCACTGAGAAAAATATCAAGGTTGCTGAAAGTTTTTTTTGGATAGAGTTTCTCATTGGATTAGGAAGATCTTGTATTATGTTAAAGTATATAATATGATGTTTAATCATAAAAATACTATGAATAAATGAGAAGGTGGGTCAATCAATTGATTATGTCAAATAGAAAAAACTCAGCAGTTATTCGATTAAAGGTTTATTTCTAGATATTTCATTCAGTGTAAATTAGGAAGATGTATCCAAAAATTTATTTATTTTAATTTTCATCAATATTTTTAATAGATAAATTCAATTGGTATTTTTGTTTTCTGAATATTTTAGATATTTTTCTAGATAAAATTCCCAGCGGTCTGGTAAAACCTTCGGCAGGTTCAAATTATAATAACAAAAAGTTATTCATTCAAGATGTCTATGATGAAGTATTGAACTCAATAAAAAATAATTTTTTAAAATTTTAAATATAGTCAGAACAGCTGAAGTTTCAACCTTAGATCTAGACATATATATTTTCTGTGCAAGAAGATAATGTTATTTTTTTTTCTTTTCTCCATTACAAGCCATAAAGAGCTTAAATAATTCAATTATATATTATTTAGGATACATTTATTCACACAAATTTATTTATAACAAATGATATCCAATAAATATAAATATTCAATTAATTTTCATTGGACTGCCTAGGATTTCCTTGGCTTTTAAGGTTAGCACTATTGACAATGACAATACCTCTAACTTCTCGGCAAAGAAATGGGGGCTTATAAGCCTTATATATTATAATATATTTTATTGTTCTTTTATTTAAAAAATGCATCTCTGAAGATGGCTTGAATCTAAGATCGATGTCAGCTGTTCAGCTGCGAAGCAAAGGCGGCTTTAAAAAGTGAGAAGGGGACCTTCTTTCTTATCTTTTTGGGAGTACCAAGTTTTAAGACTAAACTTTTTTATTTGACCCTCTTTTGTAGAATCAACTTTCAACGACCTGTTTCAATTTTTTGTTTCATGGCCTCACGCTCTGTAGAGTGGTCTCAAAATGTGTCTATGTTTCTATAGAGCTTAGGTTTAAGGTGTTTAATCTTGAACTTTTAGGTTGCTTGTATTTCTTAAATCTGCCCTTGATAAAATCAGTTTTTTTTTTTTTTTTGGAATAGCTTAGATACCTCATAATGATTAAATGATTGTAATTTTTTATCATATAACAATTTTTTTAATTAAATTATTATTTAAAAAATATTTTTTAAGTAAAAATTATATAATTAAATTGTAATATCAATTCAATAAAAATAAGTAAATGTCAAAATTTGTTAAATATATTATTTTATGAAAAACAATACTAAAATGTCAAAAATTAAAGAGAGGTTAGGATTTAATTAAATTAACATTACCTATATGAATTGGAAATTTGAGATCCTCATCATATTTTGGAGAATTGTCCCCTTCGTAACTGTACGACATAATTAATTAGATTTTATATTATTATTATATGTATATATAAATTGATTTTTAAAAATTCGAGTGATTATTAAAGACTGAACTAGTTCTAAAGAACGGGTCTTTGAGATGAACAAAGAACTAACTTGATTTCATAAAAATTGTTCCAATGCATTTTTAAACACTTTATTTATCTCTGCTCGCTAGAACTGTCATATACAGAAATGTCAGTAAAATACAAAATTTTGAAAGTTATGCGTAAAACCCACAGTGCACTTCGGCACCTGCTACCTCTATATAATTTAAATAGTTAATAATTATTAGATTAATTAAGCAGTGAATTGATTGAAATTAATTAGTTGACCTATCCCTTGATGCAGTGGTAGAGGTCTTGCCTCGTGTACAAAAGATCAGTGGTTTGTTTCCCCTCCTGGAGGATAAAAATTGATTCTTATTTTATTGCCTACCATTTAATGTAAATAAGGATTCTAAATGGCCTTTAATGTCGAAAGAAATTTTTAAAAATTAATTAAATATTAAATGATTATTAATTAATTAATTTTTTTTTAAATCAGACCTTTGGTTCATGAAGCAAGATCTATACATCAAGGAACAGGATCTTAAATTAAAATAAATATTTTAGACACCATGTTTCTTACTAAGCCAAAAAACTAATTTTTAACAAATGGTCTTGTTCCCTGGTGCAGAAGTAAATATCCCGCCTAACTAACTAACCAAAGGTTAGTGATTCGCTTCTCGTCCAGAACAACAAAAATTTATTTATATTATTTTGGCTACTAATTAAAATATGCATTTCTTGTTATTTTTGCTCCTATTTAGAGGTAGCATTGTCCTGGGCAATCAGGGCCGTCGTTAAACGAAATAGATTCTTTCCCCTCCATAGCTCGTTTTGAATTGGCCAAATTACAATGTAGCACAAAAAATAAATTCATTTAATATGTTGAAAGTTATTAATTTCTTTCAATAGTCTAGTATCCGATCAAGATTCACATCCATCCATAAATTGTGATAACTTGGCCATTGGAGGGGAAGGGCGCCCAAGCCCCATGGGCCCTCACTGGATACGTTTCTAATTATATGTATATATTTTCTTTCTTACTATATTAAATAAAATTTTGTATTCAAAGAATAAGTAAAGTTAGGACTGATCGGAACACATTCCACCACAGTGAAAACATGTGTCTGAATCTCATAAAAATTATTAAAATAAGCAAATATTCCAATTATAGTCTTATTATCTTTTAACATTTATGGCGTCCCATGTTGCAATATTTGCTTGTTTTTAAAGTTATTCTAGGTTATTTAATCTATTTATATAGAATTACAGAGAAAGTAGGGTTTTTTTTAACCATGAGAAAAATGATTTTCCAAAAATATTAACTAAATATTTATCGAATAGGAGTGTTTTATAAAAAGTAAATATATTTTTCAAGCTAGATAATTTTGCTTTAATTTTTTTTTTTTTAAATTAATAATTCATTTTTTAACGCGTTCTATTTACAGACCAATTCAAATTTAATTTATTTGGTTTAGATAGCGTGCACTTTTAGAGCAGTGAAAATATTCCCCTCAAGAACGTGCGGAAATCTGTAAATTGAGATGATCGAAGATGGTATGGGGATGTATATCTGCTAATGGTGTTGGAAAATTACACTTTATATAAGGAATATTTAGACAAAAAAAATTATTAGACAGTGTTCAAAAATAAGATGTTCCAATTTTCATTAAAATATTTATTTTTTCCGCTTTTTTCAATTACGTACCCCTATATAATTAATGGTTATAAAAATACAAAAACAAAGTTTTTCTAGACATCTTTTTAATTAAGAGATAATATTTC
>JAAAKE020021038.1:0-10371 GCA_010014785.2 Anisolabis maritima | reverse complement strand
TTTAATTTTATTTCATAATTTCCCTTCCGGCATCCTAAGCTATCAAATAATTTAGGAAACTGTTTTACAATTTTTTTCTATCCTTAAACTTTCATTAAATAAAGAATTTATTCTTTTAACTAAATTTAGGGCTTCTATTGCAGAAAGTCCCAAAATGCATTCATGACCACCCTTAATAACAAATATTTTTTGTTTTTATTAAATATCACTATTCTTGACGTCAGTTTCGAAGGTGCCTAAGACATTTAAATGCTTCCTGTTTGGACCTCTCAATTTTATATTTGTAGGTTTTAATTTTAAACTTTTCCCAACCTTTCTAAAATAATAATCTGGCATTACGGAAACATTAGCCCCGGTGTCTATTTTCCATTGAATTGGAATTTTTATTAATTTCTAAAGTAATTTTCCATGGTTCGTCTATATTTAGTTTATTTATATTTTTACAGTCTAAAATTATAGACCTGCACGTAGTAGATTCATCTTCAGAATCGGATGAATCATAAATTTCATATAAAGAATTTTTTTTCCTTTAGACTCCCTTCTGCACATTTTTTTAAAATGACCCCGTATATTATTTTTGACAAAAATAATTTCTAGCCTGACATATATATATATATATATATATATATTGTAATGTTATTCTGGGTTAACCTTAGTAAATAAAAATAAATTAAATTATATTAGAAAAATAATAATGATTTTATTAAGAATATTGACAAATTTTAATTATAATATCACTGTTATTTTAAGAGTATGAAGTCTTTTAATTTAGAGTTATCTGCTTCGCTATTTTTTGCTGTATTTAACTATTATATAATTCGAATCAACTAGGAATCATATTACACATTTGAATGGGCTTAACTAGTGTTAGATCCTTGGGGGTCTGGAACGGTGAGATTCTGCTGTTGACATCCGAGGCCTCCTTGGAAGCTGGCGCTGATCACAGTTGAATTTGCAGACTCGCCGTAATTGTATAAAGAAGTTTCTCGATTATGCACTGAGGTAGTGCAGGAGTTACTTTCTTGGATGTCTGGGTCAAAAAGACTGCAGGAATGACGAGAGATCCTCTCTTGACCACAGAGTGGTTGGAGATAAGATTGCCTGGTCCTTATATAGGCCGAGAAAGGGATTTTTTGTTTTCTTTGGAGAAAAAAGCATGAGGTCATTTCCTCTTGAAGGGATTGGACGATGATCTCATTTATATAATGAGTAGAGACCTTTTTGAAAAAGAGTAACCAGCCTTTTATTTTTTTTGATTTAGAGAGGGCTGCTTGACGTCACTATTTTTTTAAAGTAAGGGGTTGGATGCTTAGAACCATTACAATATCAAGTTTGAATTATTTATCTGAAAGGGATCAAATTGATTAACTTGTAATTATATGAAATGGGTGAAAAGGCTGAAAAGATTTTGGAAACATTTAATTTAGACAACACTAGACAATACACTTGTGTTAGTATTATTTGATAAGCATTTTTCATGCTAAATGAACATAATTTACGAAAGAGCAAAATTTTTGCAGATTTTGCATGGGGAAAACGAACCTGATGTAATCGTTTTGAGAGTTTTAAACAATTAGAAAATATTTTTGGTGCCGCCAAAAGAAAGAAATGTTTAAGATGGGGAATTTTAAACATTTTAGTAATGTGTGTTTAAGAAATTCGAAACAAGTTCCCGATCTAGAAAATATGTCTGCAAGTGAAGATTAGAGTGGATAAAATCATCTAACCCCATACTTTTAAAAAATAGTGACGTCAACCTAAAAGGCAAAAAGTTCCGCTTTCAGAAGACGTTCCACCTTCAGCCCACTCCTGAAGAAAAATATTATTTTTTTTACTAAAGAATAATAACGCCTGGAAATTTGGCATACCTCACTACAATAACTAAATATAAAATAAAAACTCGGATGAATCATTCTCTAAAAAAAAAACTTCTGCGCAAAAAATAAAGGAAATCATCAAACCAATCCCTTCAAAAGAAGATGATTTCATACTTTCTCCTCCGAAAAAAACTAAACATCTCTCAACTGGCCTGTCCCCACCATAAAGAGGAACGAACCCTTGACCTATATAAGGAGCGCAGCTCGACAAAAGAGAGCTCATTCCTTTCCTTCCTTCTTCTATCGGCCTAATCAAGGAGGACAGATGTGACGATTATTTGAGGAAATATATGAGAGTTATTCCAAATTTAAAACTTAAAGACTCTAATTTGAAACTGTTTGGAGATGATAGAATTAATGAAATTAAAACTTTAGGTGAAGCTCCTATTAGAATTAATTGGAAGTCTTACGCAAGAGTATAAAATGTCTATTTTAGTAGGACATAAAAAATAAACATGGATAATAAAAAAGTTATTTTTTTTTTCTTTCTTTTGATTTTTTCTTCTCTTTCTGCCTCAATAGAGATATAACTTCTTTTCTCATCTCTTCTGATGCCAACTGCCTCGTAATATTCTTCCAATCTTCTTCCTTCTCTGTTCTTTCCTCTTGGTGGTTGTAAATCTTGCTCGTGCCCAAATTCTTTTTTCCCAGTCTTCGACCATGCTATAGATAAATATTTTTCCGGTCAAATTTATGTCCTTATAGTGGAGAAAGTATTTTGATCTATTAATTCTTTCCTACTGTTTTTGGATCTACTTGTTTGAATACTTTTTTAATTTCCTTCTCCATCCGCTTAGTTCTATCTTATTTCGACCATTTATCTAAATTTGTCACAAATTTGTCAGCTAGTAAAAATACTGAATATTATAGGTCCGTTGGACCTTATGCTTCCATATCAAAAAAAAAGTCCTGATTCTCCCCATTTTTCCCATCTATGTTTAAATTATAACACCCAAGTTGTTTCTGTTTTATTTTTGATATTCTTTAAGATGCCTTTTAAGCACTTTTTATGCCATCTATTCTCTTCCATTGTTCGGAAATTTAAAATGTATTTTACCAATTCTTGTGGATTGACCAATGAACATTTTGTATTTTGTTCTTTCCCGTCTCCATTTTCCATATATAATTTGGTGTATTTCTTGCGATACCTAATATTAATTTAAATTATTCTCCATGTACTTTTTCAACTTCTCTCTCCTGTCATCTCCATATTTCGACACCATAGATTATAATAGAGGTGACTAGAGATTAGAATAAATATTATTTTTTTTATTAAAATCTGCTATTTTACTTCTCTTCAATACTCTCCACGTTGTAAATTATTTTATTTTATTTTTTTTTTTTTTTGCTTTTTGATGTGTTCCTTGTGATTGTTTATTTCGTCAAATATGTAGCCTAAATATTTATATTTTTCTAACTTGTTCTACTCTGTTTATTTAATGTCCAAATTTCTTATTTGCTTTTTCTACCTTTTTTCTAAATCTTATTATTTTAAATTTCTCTATATTAATTTCTATGTCATTTTTGGTTATATAGTTTTCCACTTCTTGCATCATCTCTTGAAGCCCTTCCCTATCCTCCATTACCATAGCTATATTGTCAGGTAACTTTAAACAAAATATCTTTCTTCTTCTGTTAAGGTTCTGCCAAGATACTTTTTCTGCCATTCTTTTTCCAAATCGTTTAAAATAATATTGGAGTGAGTGGACAGCCTGTCTCACTCCCCAAGTCGTCAAAAATGATTCGGCATTACCCTGGGTATTAATTATTTTATTTTTCATTGCCTCGTATATATTTTTTTTATTATCTTGTCCATTTCTCTTCTAATTCCAATCCTGTGAAGTTTTTCAATTAATTTTTGTTTATTTACTTTGTCAAACGGGGTTTTTAGTTCCAAGAATAATACATACAATCTTCCCTTTTTGGTTTTGAATTTATTCTTTATAAAACTGTTTAATATAAAGAGATTATTACTAGTTCCTCTCTTTTGTCTAAAGCCGTTCTGACTTTCTTTCATTAATTTGTGGTTTTCTAACCACATTCTTATTCAATTTGTCAGTATTGTCAATATTTTATATTATCCATTTAGTAGTGATATTCTTCGGTAGATTTTGGCTTCTTTTCTATCGCCTGTTTTGTATAATATATTGAGAATATCAGGGCCTCTCGCCATTTCAGCATCATTCCCTCTCTCCTACATCGATTCAATAGTAATTCTTCTTTCATATAACTCGACATTGTTTTATATAATTCATTTAAAATTGTGCCTCGAGCCTTATTCTTTTTTAAGTTTTTCAATACTTTGTCCATCTCTTCCGTCCAAATTCAGGAAAGATTCTTTAGTGTCTTTTTCTGAAGTACCTCCATTTAATTAACAGAACTTCGTTCACTTGATCAAAACTTTTCTCTTGTTGTTGTTCTTTGTTTAGACGCTGCAGTAATTTCATAAAATGAGCTTTGAGTTTTTCTTCCTCACTTCCTCCTTCATTATGGTTATTCCTTTATTCTTGAAATAGTTGATTTCCATAAATCTGTCTATTCCTATTTTTCTTAATTTTTTCATATATTCTAATTAATTTTTCTTGATAAATTTATTTTTTTCTTTTTTTTATTTTCTTCCTATATTCTAAATACCTATAATGTTTTCTTCTTTTTTTTGTTTTTTAGTGCTTTTAACATTTTTCTTCTTATTTTTTTATATTGAATGTCTTGAATAATTATTTCTGTTTCTAAGAGCATATGATCGGAGTCTCTTTCTAAAATTTCCATGTCTTCTAACAACAGCATATGTTTTCTCTGATTAATACATAGTCGACTACGGATGCTGATTTAGGGCCAAAATTAGAATTGTTAGCTCCTCTAACTTTTTTCATCTGTCCATTCCAAATTGTTATTCCCTTATTGATGCTGTTGTGCGTGTTCCTTCTCACGAGGGGTGTTAGGAGAGGAGGTTGTTTTTAGTGAATGACCGCATTCGGGCCTGGAGGATTCGAGATATTGTCCCGAACATCATATCAAAAACAGAGGGAGAAATAAAGGTTAACAGGCGAGTGAGTTGGTTTATTATTATTTATTAATAAACAAGAACTAAAGAACATTTGATATATGTGAGCTTATATACACTTGTCTATAAATTTCATTACATGTTTTGTGAGAATCATTTAGTCAGCGCCATCTAACGACGGCGTGACTCACTAGGTTCGGCACCACAATGCATATTTCTACCAATTGCTTTTCCTTACTGTTCAGGTTTTTGTCTTGGGATCTCCTTATACTAATTGGTGGTTTCTTTCTTCCTCATTAAACGTTCATTTTCCTCTCCAATCCTTGCATTAACATCACCAATTATTAATAATTCGTTCTCCTACAAGGTTTCTTCATATAGAATTTTTTCCATTTCCTCTTTAATTTCTTTTATTCCTTCATTATTAGATAAGGATAATAATGATACTTTTTTATTGTTTTTTCGTTTAGAATTACCTTTATCATCCTTTCTATTATTCATTTGTTTGTTTCAGCCGAATATGCTTTTTAATTCCAATTAATTTACTGCCACTTCTACTTACTTTTTGGTATTTTGATTGTGGTTTTGTTCAGTCATGATATCTTTGTTTAGCTTTCCTCTTAGACTATGTCAATTCTTAATAAACCAAAATTCAATGCTTTTTGTTTGAGTGCTCCTTCTACATTCCATTCTAGTTTTTTTATTGACTAAATTTTTTGCTTGGTCCTGTTTCTTTTTTTGTTTTTTAACACCCTAGATTCGGTTTGATCCAGGGGTTCATTAATTATTGTCGTTTCGTAAGTGTCCATCTTAATTAGTCTGTAATTCTGTCTCCTCTTAAATATACATTCTTTCCCTCTCTTCGCAAATTTCATACTCTTTCTGCCCTGCTCTTCTTTCCTTTCTCTTGAGTCATTTTCTAAGAAAATATTTGATACTTTAAAGTTGTATCTAGCTTCTAATATTCTTCCTTATCTTCTTTCTTTCTACTTTTAAGAGGAATAATTCATTAATTTTACTATTTTCTAACTTTCCTATAATTTCGTTTATTATATCCTCTGTTCTTTCATTCCTCTCTTAGGCGGGCTTTTGAAAACCCTAAATTATTATATTTTTCGTTCTTTCTCTTTCCTTTCTGTCTATTTCTAATTCATTTTCCATTTCTTCTACTTGTATATTTTCCTTTATAAGAATGCTCTTAAGATCCTCCATTTGTGAAGATAAGTTGGAGATTATTTCAAAAATGCTTCGTAATAATTTTAATTCTTCCCGCTTCTTTTTTTTTATCAGAGCCCTCTTCTAGAATCATTTTTTATTATATATTTTTATTTATAGTTCTTGAGGAGCTAAGGTTCGGAATCCCTGCTTTGGTTTATGTTAGGTAGGATCTTTCCAGCAAAGTGTCTATTTCTCCCACCTTCTCGTGGTGCTCCCTGTTATAGCGTTATTTTCTGACAATGTTCGAGAGAATGTTATTGGGAAGCCCTGTTATCAAGAGGACGAAAGCTAAGCCCCTGGGGGGGCTGAGTTACCTGACACCCTTTTCAAAAGTAATGGACCCAACGATAAAGCAGACGAGTCGGATAGGGTGAGTACCTCCATTGACGTCACCGGCGATTGGCGACCAAGGGCTGCTATCTTTTCGTCTCTAGCTAATCGTTGGACAAGCAGCTCACTTATGACCCCCGTATGTTCGATATGTCTTTTAAAAGTTCACTGGGACTCAAACAGCATATAGGGAAGGCACAAAATGTGATATCGAACGCAAATATTCCAATAGCCGAGAAGCGGCGCCATTGGACTACGGAAGATAAACTGTTGTTCTCATCAGCAGAAGTTAAGGCTTTAAGATCAAGCAAAAAAGATAGAATGGGTTTTCTTCTCATCTTATTCCCTGAAAGGTCCCATCACTCAATCAAATATATCAGATGTACCAGGAAATATAACACTATGGTTGCAGAGGCTTCATCAAGACTTCGCAACCCAGAAATGTCAAACAAAATACCGATTGTTACTACATCACCCTAACTTGTCACCATCCCCGATTACGATGATCATGAATGTATCATCGTCCCAACATCGCCATGTCGTTAAAGTCGCAACTAGTAGAATTAGTCAATTCCAGTTTTCTTTTATCCTCATGACCTCCCGTGATTGGAATAACCTCCCTACTACCATCTTCCTGAAAACCTATAATCTCCAAACTTTCAAATCCAAACTCAACGAGCTCCTTTTAAAATCACCACTCTCCCCTTCTCCTGTTCTTCTTGGATGCATGTGACTACCATCAAACCTTATGCTTCCATATCCCAAAAAAAAAAAAAAAAAAATTTTGTTGCCAACTCGTTAAGTCGCTTCCGATGGAAGGTGGAGCGAAAGAGATCCAATGAATACGTCAATTGGCGTTCTTAAATCAGACCTAGCAATTCGAGAAGGTGCCGTGATATTTATTGACACTCAAATCGTTTCTGGAACCCCCCTCTCAACCACCAGAAAATCGAGAAATACGACATGAGGCCACGACGAGGGTGGAGAAAATCATCGGGAAGCTCGGCTTCTGGGTCAAAGACGTCACCCTATCTTGGAGGAGTGTTTGGTCACTCACTCGACCCGGGCTCTAACATCATTAGGTCACTCATGGAACTTTCCACCAAAGTGCTTTGGGGTTCTCACATGAACTTCACACGCTTTTTCATGACCACCTCCAGAAAACGTCAATGGCCGCATCCGAGGTGGAACTTCCGTCGAAAGAATCCCTCTTCGTGTATTATATTATATTATCTCGATGTATTTCTTATTTTTTTACCTTGAAGAATTACTTATATTGATTATTGTAATATACAAAACAAAGGAACCAATAAACGGGGGGCATTAGGTTCTTTCTAATTGGGAGTTGTTTTGAGGTTCACTGAAAAATATATTTAGCCATGGACAACAAAACTTCTTCCCCTCATCCTAGCAATTACGGGATTAGGAAGGGCCTTAGGATCTGAAAATATTCTGCACTGTGTTCGCCCATCCGAATGACTTATATTAGGATTGATGCCCTTGATATGCTCAGCTGAGTCAAGATAATTTCCTTGTGGATTCATTTTAATTAACTTTTATTTCGTTATTATTTTTTTATTTGGAAAATTCCTTCGTTTAATTTATCGATTAATATATTTATTTACATATTTAGTTCTTTAGTAATTTCAATAGATTTAAATTAATAAATGAAAACATTCTTGGCTATTTTCTAAGAATGCAAGCTAATCCGATTTTTAATTTTTAATTTTATTTTTAAAATTAAATCAAATTTTTTTTATGTATTTAGCCAATTTGTAAAGGGTTTTAATGCCGGATTTGTAGACCTCCAAACGGAAAATTAATGCAGGGTATTATTTAAAAAAAAAAAAACGAGCTAACTGGTGTGCATCTATGGATCTTTCTAGTCAAAAAAATAAAATTAGGATTTGTGTGGATCGTCAAAAACTTTATAGAAATGTGTTAAAAGAGAGAATAATTTTACCCAATGTTGAATACAATCTAGACAGATTAGGGAAGGGCAAATATTTTTCAAAATTGGATGCCAATTCTGGTATTGGGGAGATTCCTTTGTCGAAAGAATTGATCAAATTTACTACATAAGGGAAATTTTATTTCAACAGGTTGCCATTTAGAATATCATCGGTCCCTGAACATTATCATCAGTGGTGGATTACTGAAATTTTGGGTAATCTAGATGAGGATATATGATGTTTTAATTGTTGGAGAAACCCTTACAAAACACGATGAATGGTTAAGAAAAGCATTACAAAGATTTTTAAAAGAGGTGATTACTTTTAATCATGGCAAGTGTGTTTTTAGGGTAAAGGAAATGAAATTTTTAGGAAACAAAGATGGAATTAAACATAACCCAGATAAAATTTCTGCCATTTTAAAATGAAGGAGTCAAAAGATAGTCTTGGGCTCAGAGGCTTCCTGAGAATGGTGAATCACTAATTGAAATTTCTTCCAAATGTCATGGATATAAAAAAAATTATTTTGCTTTAACTAATATCAAGTTTATTAAATATCTTGTTTCAAAGTCTACAATCATGAAAATAAGTAAGATGAGATATAGAACTAAATCAGCAGAAAACATGTGAAGTAAGGCTAGAGATAAAATCTATGGCTTTATAAAATGCTTATTCTTAATTTAATATGAAACTAAAGCTCAGGTTCCTGAAAAACAACTTCTTTATCTAAGAGACTTGGTGGGTTATCTCCTAGGAAATTATAAAAGGACCTATGTCCTTTAACTCACGAGCATTTCCATCAAGCTACACTACGATCATCAGCAATTCCATCATGCTTACACTACGGACGACAGTCATTACTATCGCTCACTCACCCTAGGCAGCTTTGTCAGTTGAATCCGTACTCCGAACTTATAATTCTTTTGTTCATTTTTATACTAGTTTAACGGTACCAAAGTAATATTAATTTCAACTATTAAATAAAATCATTTAAACCAAACTTTTATATTTTGATTAAACCTAAAAATCTCAATCTCAAAAAAAATAAATTATCACATCCGCTCGGTGGTATAGAAGAAAGAGACAGCAAGCAGTAATCAGCAACCAGTGGCAACAACTTGTAGGGAGCAGCCCACAACACAAATCTCTCCGTACAGATGGAAAATAGAACGCAAATCACACAAAAGTATTTAAGCTAATAAAAACTAAATTTACAGAACCCGAAACTTTAGCGAGATTCGATGTTAATTTACCTATTAGATCTACAATGGACGCATCAACTAATGGAAGCTGTAATCAATCAAAAGGATTAAAAAGATAAATGGAAGCTAATTTTTTATGCCAAAAAGTGTTTGAGTAAAACTGAACAAAATTATTCACAAATCGAAGTAGAACTGAACAAAACTATTCGCAAAAAAACTCTATTACATGGGATTACAATGGCCCTGTAAAAATTTTTCCTATTTTATAATTGGTAAAGAATTATAAATTTTTACCAACCACAAACCATTTTAAATATATTCAATGAAAAATCTTTGTCAGATATTTCACCCGGATTGAATGAATGAAAATGGCATAAATTAATTTTGATTATGTTATCATATATAAACCCAGAAAGGAATTGTACATGGGGGACAGTTTGTCTCGTGTGTCAGAAAATAATAACATTTTTGAAGAGGAAGAATTTTTGAAGTCGAAATAGAAGAATTCGTGAGGGGTATATTAGAAGAAAAGAAAATGTCAGATAAAAACTATTTCAATACGGGAGTCTCAGCGATCAATTATTCATTTATGAAGAGAAGAGAATATATATGGAATAATGTTTTCCAGGATTGGTCCGCGTTGATTGTTGAGATTAACTCGACGTTTCGGGTCTCCTTTTGGAGTCATTTTCAAGAGTTTTGTGTTAGTAGGTGATGGTGGAGGTGGTTTGTTTTTGTTTTCGGGGTCGCAATCTTGCTAGTCCCCAAGTTTGGTCAGTGGATGTGGA
>JAAAKE020021027.1:0-10372 GCA_010014785.2 Anisolabis maritima | reverse complement strand
CATAAGCTTATTCTGAAAAAGAATATAATTAATAATTAAAATTAAAATATAAAATTAAAGGCCCTGTCCCTTGAAGTACCATAGATCAGTGGTTTATATTATTATATTATATTATATTGGCTACCAATTAATATAAATAAATAAATGGCTATAGATGCCAAAAAAAGGCTTTAAAAAATATAGTTATCTAAGCATCCTTGACTGAACAATATTATACGGAAAGTCATATCAATTGTAATTGTAATTTTTAAAAATTAATTATTTATTTTATATATATATATATATATTATTAATATCAAATGAAAAAATTAAGTAACCTAGAGGCCTTAAAAAAAATTCCTTGTGTTTTAACTACTAGATGAACATGGTGATTATAGTGTAATTTTTCTATGATTTCATAAATTTAATTCCATAACCGTCTATAGGAAGACTAAGTTTCTTTAACATCTGAGAAATAATTTCCAAAATTACATCTAAAACAGTGCCCATCCAACTTATTTCTTAGAGTTTAAACAAGAATCTTTGTTTCATAATCCAAAAATAAGTGTTCGCTTCCCAAGTTGAGCTATAAAATTAATTTAAACAAATATGGAAGGATAACGGCTATTGTCAATTTAATATTTACAATTTATCGTTTTTGTCTAAATGACCTTAGATGCCAAGAAAACAAAAAATTAAAGAAAGATAAAAATTAGAAATTAGCTCAGAAAGGATGTATCATTGATGGTTTTTTCTACAAGACCAGCGCCTTATTTTTTTATTTCTCTATTATTATTATATAGGTATTTAGCCACCAAGGCTATTCGCGCCTCTGCTATATGGACATAAGAGTGACAGTAAAGGTGAGAGTAAATAAATATAAATTGAGGAAAAAACAACGTAAAATGGACCTATCACAGGAAAACTTAATAAGTAGATAAAAAAAATCACTAGATAAAAAATGAAGGGAAAGGACAAAAATTACAATTAAATAAAATTATTCCTTATAAATAATTTTATTTACGTAAAATTTTTTTACTTTAGTGGTCGCTTTATTTTTTTGGCTGTGCTTTTTATATAGGTTTATAATATTAAAAATATGAGTTTGTCTTTTCGGTAACTGAGACCATCAAATTAACTTTACAAAATTTATATTATTTACTATATATATTTAATCCAGGCATATTTATTTATATCATTTGTTATCCAAATTTAAATAAATTTTCATCAGACTGCCTGGGATTTTAACACACATCCCTTGGATTATCAAAGATTAAATTATTCTTTTTGATGAAGATGAAGTTGTATAGCTATGTAGATTATGGAAAGCTAAAAAATGAAGAATCCAGACTATTTTATTTTATTTTGACAAATATATTTATATATAAACTACTAACGTTTCGGTGTGGGTTTGGACCATCATCGTTGAGATATTAACTTTTTTGATGGTTTTATTAAAGATATCCAATAATAAATTTATGAATTTATATAAGATTATATGGAAGCTTCCCCCCCCTGCCCCGGGGGTTAATTTAGCACACAATTTAAATAATAAAAGATCTTAAAAATTCTCTAAATTAACATTGTTATTTTACTTTGATATCTTTTGCTTTATTTGTGTTTTATACATAAATATGTATGTATTCCTAACGGTCAAAGGAAAAAATTTAAAAAAAATTTTCTTTAATTTAGTATTTAATGATTAATTATTAAAATAATTTCATTTTAATAAATTTCTATTTTATTTTCTAATCGTACTATTTTCCTATTACGGATTAATTTGATTTTTTTTATTTTTCTTTAATTGGAAATAAGGAACGAGATGTTCCAGGTTCATCGTCGTCTTTAGATGACAAAAAATAAACGAATCAGATCATTTCTATTTTTCTTTTAAAAAATAGCGGAAATAGAATAACTCCTATTTCTTGGAAATAAATATATTTTATTTATTAACAAACGAATTTTTTTTATCTTAAATAAATTAATTCAAAAATGGAAAGCATTCGTCTCTACACAAATTATATGTTTACGTGATAAAAAAAAAGGAATAAAAAAACTATATGCAATTTTAAAATGCGTAACTAATTAGCCAGAAAAGCGTAGTTAATTTGATAGGAATCAATCGAATACCTTATATAAACATCCAATTAACTTGAAGAGCGACAAAGAAGAGAAAAAAAAAATATAAAATACTCGGTATGCGGGAGGTGGAAAATAAATATAAGATTATATATAATATTGAATTAATATTTTCCGTCTGAATAACAAAGGGAAAAGTTTTTTGTAATTTTCAAAATTTAATAAGTGGTTCGCTTTCTGTCCTGAACGATAAAATTTATTTAAATTATATTTGCTACAAATTAATTATGGATGGAGTTTAAATGGCCTCAGATACCGAAAAACACTTTAAAAAAATTTTATTTAATTATAAATATTTATTATATAAATTTAAAAAAAAAATAGTTATCGGTTTCAACGAACCTTAATGAGAAATAGGACAGAAAATTTTTTTGAATATTCAAAAAAATTAATAAAATGATGAATTCTACGGCAGCGGAAATAGTGATTTTTTTTTATTATATTTCAATTTTAAATCATTTTCGGCTGCTAGGCGACTTTGATTTTAAATATACATACTTTTTTTTAGTAGTTTAGGAAAAATTAGTATCTATGTCTTCCGGTGGACGTTCATCAGTCTTCTCGGAGGTCACCCATCCGAGGTTCCGCATTGCTTGGCTTATTGACTGATTTCGGTTGTTGTTCCTCTTCTTTCCGCCATGATTATTAACCAAGGCCAAGCATTGCTGAACCTCGGATCGGTGACCCCGAGGAACAAAAGGATAATTAATTATTTATACAAATATTTGTAAAATTATAAACTCTAAATAACCGAAATAGAGAATAAATAAACAAAATTAAAAAAGATTAAATAATAAATTAAAAAATGGATATGTTTTTCTCTCCACAAATATGGTTCAAAATCACACCCGTTTTTCAAACACTATGAATATATAAAAAGTGTGACTGTCAATATAAAAATATTTCAATTTTTAAATACAAAAAAAATAGTTTCTGTTCAACTTGTTGCTGATGATGTAAAGAGGATGCAGAATAACACCGAACATGGGAAGCAAAAAAACAAGGACTACACAAGTATAAGTTGAGAAATGATAAGATAAATCCCCTTAAAAAAAGTATGGATAATATTTCGGGATTTTATATATAATATTATATAATGGAATTTCAAGACAAGCAATTTTAATTTAATGAGAGGGATAAGAAATTTTTTAAAATTGCCTCTTCCCTTTAGAAGGATCTTACAATATTAATATTAAAAAAGGAGTGCACTCGAAAAATAGTCGATTAATATATATTAGAAAAGATAGGAGCTGGCGATTGCTTAGTGAAAAAGTGTGGCTCTCTTATTTAACTTATAATTTTATAAAAATATTCAATATTTGATAAAATATTTTATTTATCAACATATTAATATCATTAGAAGAAAACCATCACAACTATTGTAAAAAAAATGTGATTTTCCACTTTTTTCATATCCTCGTAAAGGAACGATGTAGCAAATGAAATAATAATTTGTCTATTTTAGAATGAGCAGTTGTGTCGGTTTGGAAGTAATGAAGTGTTTTATTTTTTGGCAGAATGAATGCTTTCTAAATCGTGATTTTTGTCCAAGAAATATTAGTGATTGCATTAACTAAAAAATATAATTTTTTATATAATAAATAAAAAAATTGTTTTGAGATAGACCAATTTACTTTATAAAAAAAAAATGACAAGTCAAAACTTTAAGGCTTATTCTCCAAATGAACACTACTTGAGTTGTGTCAGTTTCCTCCAAAGTAATATTTATTTAATTATTAACCCCTGATTTATACAAAAAGTGCCTACCAAAATCACTAAACCTCTCGTTTTAAGATATTTTAGTGTTTAAATAATTTTTTATTATTATATCCAGAAATGTAATTTGACTATAAATGTACTAAATAAACAGATGCTCTAAGAAACAAAATTTTATTACCAATTTTTTTTATATATATTAATATAATAGAAAGCTATTTATTAATTTTATTCAAACCTCTAAATATATATATATGAATATATTTTTTAAATATTTTATGTGATAATTTTAATATTTTTTCCATTAAATATTTCAACCATTTTGGACCACACATTGAAATAGAATTCAATTTCCATATTTTTTAAATAAATGTCAATAGAAATTTTTTTCTTCCTTCGTTTAATTTTTTTTTTTCTCTCTCTCTGCCACTTCTTCGAAGACATTCTTGTTTTAGAATAGTTTTTGTATCATCAGTGAAACTTCCAATTTCCGTTTTAAAGAGTATCCTTTAAATCTTAATCCTTTAATAGGCGTTAATTGTATAAATTGCCATCTGCAGGAAACGAAGCCGCTTTGTTACAAGATGGCGCATCTTATTAGCATATCTTAATAGAATTATTTAAATACAACATAATTATATATATATTTTATTTATTCTCTGATATTCTCTTTTGAACATTATGATATCGTTTATCAAACAAAATACCTATTGTAAAAAAAATCAATGAATAATAAAATGGAATTAATTTCTTAGATAATATTCTTAGAATTGTAAAAGTGCTCGAACTTTTTAAAGCATGTTAATTAAAAATTTGCAATTTATTCATTTGCATATTTTGCATAAATATTAGTTGGTAAAAATGGAAATTAACAAATTAAATTAAGATATATAGTGGGTTCTTTAAAAGATTAGGATAAACTAATTTAAATAAGAAGTTTTTATATAATTTGAATTAAAGAGGAAAAAAAAGGCTGGATATTTTGCAAAAAAACTTGCATGCAAAACAAAATGGCGCTTCTTTGAGGAATTCTTGTCTAATGGCGTTTTTGATTGTACCAATCATTTTCATTTCGGTAGAGTTGTTAATTTTTTTTTACGAATATTTAACAAACAAAAACACCATAATTTTTTTTTCCTCTAACTAGCCGCCATAGAAATAAACTTATATATTTTAAGTCTTTTTCGTAGCGCATTTGACTCTTCCATATTTATTAAAATTAATTGATAACCAATATAATTTGTCGGAGGGAGAGCGAACCACTGACCTTTGGAATGTGATGCGAAACCTCTACCTCTTGTCTCAAAGGGATTTATATTGTATTATAAGAACTTATTTGGACTAGCACCATTCGTAGTTCAACTCAGTTTTAGACACTGGTGAGATTTATATGTTTATAAAAATGATTTTGTATCTAATATTAATATATCGGTGAGCTAGACAAGATTTTATTTATACATAATAAAATTTCTTGGTTGAGAATGACTATGGGACGCGGCCGAAATATCCTATGAAATTTAGTGTATTTGGAAATAAATGAGCGAAAAAAAAAAAAAAGGATTTATCTTTATTATCAATAATTTTTCGCCTTTTAAAAAATGAACAAATTTAACATTTAGATAAATAAGTGTTATGATGTATTTACATAGAGAGGATTATATTTTAATAAGACTAACGATGTAAGATTTATTAAATATGTTATCGTTTTGAAAAAAACTTCCAGACCGAATAAAACAAGAAAATTATTGTTGAATTTATACGTGAAATATAGCTGGGCAGATCAATTTATGTAAGGGTTCAGAGAATTGAATTTTTTTGATTAAAATTCTTATAATTTTATCAGAAAAAGATTTTCTAAAGGTCATTTTTTATGTAAAAAATTCCTCAGTTATACCCACGTGAGTGTAGGTTATGCAATTATTTTTTTTAATTTTATTTACTCCATTAGCCAAAGGCCATGAGTTATTATGCAATAATGATTAAGGGTAGCAAGTAAATAAATAATAATCAAATAATTTTTTTTTAGATCTTAGTGAATAATTATTATCGGTTGGATAGATTGTTGAGAAAGCGAACCAGAGAGGCAGCCGAAGTTTATAAATAAAAAGTTGATTTATTTGCCAACGTGTAGAGCACCAATCATACTGATCAAGGCGAATATGATCATTTTTTTAATTATTTGAGAAAAAATGTCATCTTAAGGTTGAAAAAAGGGGAGCTCTTCGGAGAATCTGATATCTTGACATCTTATTTGCCTTGATGATGAGTACAATCGATGCTCGAAAAATAAATCAATATTTTATTTATTATTTTTTAGCTGTCACTCTGTTTCACTTTCTTAGACATGACTAAAATTTTAAGATGATACCCGTGTAATCCGTATATATTTATTTAAATTAATTGGTAGACTATAATTTTTTCTCCGCTACTGAGGCCATTTAGAATCCGACTTTATTTATTTAAATTAATTGGAAGCCAATATAATTGAAATAAATTTTATTACTCATGACTTTCAGGTTTTTTCCTTTGATAAAAAAGAATTTTTTTGATTATGTATTTATCATTTTTGTCATTAAACAAAGTCCTTCACTAAATCATTCTTATCTAGACAGGTGGGTTCCTTTCATATATAGAAGACGTGTTTTGCACTAAATTTTCATGCATGCTTAAATGTATAATATAATAATATGAATTTTGATAAATATCCTTTGAACATTTTGTATGCGCTCTTTAATGCTTCTAGAAAACAAAACGTAATTTATAACTCTTTTATTAAAAAATTTTACACTTATGCCAATTTATCAGTACGTTTGAATTTTAATCTCTTCTTATAAAAAAAAATTATATAATTTTTAAATTGCACTTAGGCATATATCTTGAAATAAGTGTTATGATGTATTTACATAGAGAGGATTATATTTTAATAAGACTAACGATGTAAGATTTATTAAATATGTTATCGTTAATTGAAAATAAATCATCAAATGAATAGATATTAAATTTCCTCGTTTCTTTGAATTCTTCATTATATTTATTTTACAATACAATTAGATACTTTTTTTTTTTTTTTTTTTTTAATTTTAAAATTCGTCAACAATAAAATTATTTGAATGTGAAATTCTTCTCATTATCAAAATGAATATTAATCAACTGAAAAGATTTATTTTTCTTTTCACACAATTTAAACTCTCCAATCAAGATGCAATAAATATTCTTTTGAAAAAAACTTCCAGACCGAATAAAACAAGCCATTTAAAATATAAACAACTATTCGATTGCGTTTTGTAAAATATGAAAATAGTAACACCTCAAATGAAATCAAATCTATCGCGGCCATAAAAGTATTTTCATTCATTTTTCTTCTTCCGTTTTGAAGCTATTTAACTGAATATCTAAATATCATCTCGGATGCTATAAATGGGTAAAAAAATAAAGAAATATTTCGAAGTTATTTATATATTCAAAAATTATATCTAAAAAATCTCAGATATTTTGTTTGTATTCAGATTAAGAAAATGCAGAAATTAATTTAAAGTGCCAATAAGCAAAAGAGAAAGAGATATAAAATATTTTTAGGCCATTTTACTAATTTCTTTCATTTCTTTAGTTGAAATTCGTCAATTATTAATTTTTATTAATTTTGTTCAGAGAAAGGCAAATTGAATTATTAAATTCACTTCTATTTTCAATCATATTATATTTTCATTTTTTGAAACTTTTACTACCAAATTTTTTCAAAGACAGTATAAAATCGATTATCCGGACGCGCCGAGCTCAGTTTTTTTTTTTTTTTTTTTTCATTTTATCCGGTTCATACAATTTTTTAAAAAATTTTATTTGATTACCCAATTATCACCTGGTCCGAATTAGTTCGGATAATCGAATTGCATTATTTTTTTTTTTTTGTTTATTTTTTTCTAATATTTATTAAGTCAAACTCGGACTCGAAATTTTCGATACTATTAACACTCCATATTTTTTTAACTGGCACACTATTCCTTTATTGATCCATAATACTATTTTAATTTGAAATTTATGAATGAAGGTATAGAGAATTAAATAATCTTGAACATAAGAATTATAAAAAGAAATATTATTTTTTTGGCAATGGAATTATTTCTATGACACGATGTAATTTCTGGGGATTATATTGTAATGGGTTCCTTTTTTCTGCCCCAGAAGGAGGCATTTAGAGAGCTGGACAATTTTTTAAGGTGAATTCGTATTTGTCTTCTTTTCATTCAATTAACCCCAAAGATCCCCAAAGATCCCTCGATGTGTCAATATAAAGTAAAGATTTGAAATTTTTTTTTAGATATTCTGAGTTAATCTGGAGCTCACCCTTGATGAAACGTGGATAGCAATTGCCGAATTACCCAAGCTAAGGCTGCCATTTCTTAAGCCAATATTCCCTCCCTCATCAACCTCCAAAACGTCTATGAATAAATTTTTAAAAATTTAAAAATTTTTATAACAAAAATATATAAATTCCAAGAAAAAAAAAAAAAGAGAAACAATATTCTTTAGATAGGAATTTGAAAACTCCTTATTAAATATTATATATTTTAAATTTGACTATTGAAATTTTTTTTCAACTCCTATAATTTATAGAGACAATATCATATGCAATGATCTTTCCAATTACGTCATAGAATCCCAGTAATGATTAAAGTTCCCAAGATAAATAGGAAAGTTTTCTCCAGTGATGCTAGGCGGAAGATTACTTGAAGATTTAGTGGCGCGCGTTGGAAGAGGCCCAGGAATGTGCGGTAAGGTTCTTAAATAATTAAAGCCGATGGTCTTGGTTCGATAACTTATCGAGGCCCTACTAAAAGGTTTTATATATTTTTAGAAAAAGAAAAATTTCAAATGAACTGATTTTATCATTAAGATCAAAGATCAATTTTAATTTGGTTAAATAAGAAAAATAAAGCAAATGAATTTCTTATAATATTATGTTTAGTTTTTTTTCTTTTTAAGCGGAGATAAAGGGAAGGGTCAGTTGTTCCCGTTCTCAGAAATAAAATTTATTAATTAATTTAAATTAATATCGACGAAGTCTAAATGATTTTAAAAAAAAAGGGAGAAGATGAGAAAATTAAAGAAAATTTTAAAAAATAGAGCAAATTTTTGAAATGTAATTTTTTTAAAGTCGTTTTCGGCATTTGAGGCCATTTAGACTCCGTCCTTATTTATTTATATCATTTGGTAGCCAATATAATATAAATAAATTTTTGTCACTCAAGGCGAGAAGCGAACCACTGACCTTTGGTACATGAGGTGAGATCCCCACCTTAGCATCAAGAGGCAGGGCTACAATTAAGAATAGAAAATCTGCATATAAAATAAAAAATTCAGTTTGAGACAATTCCTGCCCCTGCTTCGGTATGCTATGGTTCTAGTGCTTTATTGGTCCTAAACCTTATCCATAGTTGTTAATAAAAAATTTCATATAGAGAAGAAAAGGGATTTGTGTGCATTCGAAAGATGAATATTACTCGGACTAGATATAAATAAATTCTAAATTCAAATTAGATTTTTTTTATTATTTTTAAACAATGTGACTAACACTAATAGATTTTTCGATTAATTGTTACAGAGTTTTTCTAGAGTGGAACATGCCGCAAGAAATTAAACGCGTAGTCACATCTGGAACTAGAATAATTAATAGAAAAATCCATTAGTTTTTTTTTTTTGGCTACCTATTCATACCTTACATTGTTTGCAGATAGAAATAATACAGGATACAATACAAATAATAAATATGTAGAAAAATAAAATAAAAATTATAAAGAAAATTATATATGAATACTTGAGAGTTGGTATGTCTATCTTTCATAATCCAAACATGAATTAACTTATTCACCCCTGGTATTTACTTTTACAATTACTTAGCTATCTTTTAATCAAATAAACCAGAATATTGTTTTCCCTATTTATCTGATTTTCATAAGGGGCTTAAACTAATAAAAGATAGAGATAGCTCACCATACTGGAGAAGTCCAAATTGATGCCGTCAACAAATCCGCACGATGTGATCTAAAAAAAAGATGAAAATTATAATTAAAAAATAAAATTTTGGAAAATATTTTTATATATATTATAATTATTAATAATTGACATTGTCACTATTAATAATTTTCAAAGCCGCGACAAAAATTTAAATTTAAATAAGAATGGAGTCTAAATGTCCTCAGATGCCGAAAAAGACTTCCAAAGCCAAGAGATATGGGTTTGGATCTCAAGCAGTCAGATGAAAATTTATTTAATCAATTGGATTCCATTAGTATAAATAAAAAGATCTGGATAATGTGTATCGTAATAACCATTTATTATATATAGCTGTTATATATCGCTATATGGCCCAAACAAATCTTAAATATATAATTTTTAAAAATATATACCTTTTTCTTGATACGTTTGAGCCATGGGGGACTGGGGAGGGTGACCGGGAATGGGTAAGAGAACCCGAAACCGGCAGGGAATGGTGTGTGTCATTAGTGCACGATACACCAGGGGTAACCAACCGGGGAATGAT
>JAAAKE020021005.1:0-10373 GCA_010014785.2 Anisolabis maritima | reverse complement strand
TCACGGGGTGCCGATAGATGGCTACGGCCAGAGGTCGGCTGGGTTTGAGGTGTGTGTCTCCGTACACGTAAGCACCTGGGTAAATAAACGGGGACCCCGGTAGGTGGGCCTATACGGTCCAAATGAAATTAAAAAAAAAAAAAAAAAAAATTGATTAATACACTCAAATGAAAAATTTCCCGACGCCAAAAATCTCGTGTGACGGCATTTCACTCAATTTTTCTTACCTTAGGTAAGAGAAAGTTGTGTGATATGCTTCCCCCTCTCTAGTCAATTAAGTTGGGTGGAGCGTCGTTGTGATTGGTTAAAGCTTCGCCGTTATTGCTAAAGATTGGGGATAATATTTTCAGTCATCGTATAGTCTCTTACCTTTAACTGAATTTAATATTGTTAAAATTATAAACTTTATTTTAGAATATTTATTTATTTTTTAATTAATTAAATATTTAATTCACATAAATTTGTTCTCAGCCTTTATTTTATATTCAATATATTCCAAATTTAATTAAAAATTAATTTTACTTTATCCTTTGTTGAAATAAAGAATTCCATGAATTTACTTCATTTAAAATATTCTATATTTATAAAATAATTTCATTTATTAATAAGATTTCATATTTATATGGAATTTTACATAAAATAATTTAATAGGATTTTAAATTAATGTGAAATTTATTTTGTCTTAGGACTGATAAATATTAATATGATTAATCAAATAATAAAATGGCTGATAAAAGGATTCATTTAAAATAAAAATAGAAGCCATGATGATAACATCTGATAAATTAAGTCTATAAAAAATTTTAAATTCATATTTATAACCCTAATACATATGTAGTTTTTATTTTCTTTAGTAATGAGGCTTTAATATGTATAGAAAATCTGATCACCCCACTTTTTTTTATATTCCTCTTATTTAAATTTAAAACTCTAAAATAGGAAAATTGGGATTAAAATCTCTTAAATGAACCGAGAATTAGAATTCGAATCAAAATCAAACTTAATTATATGTATTTGACTGTCTGTTTAGAGGAAGTGAGCATAAAATTATGTAGAAAATAAATTAGTCCCCTGAGAAATATAAAAACTCCTTTAAATGAAATAAAATAGGATAGTTAGAATACGTAATAAAATTTGTTTATTATCCATAAAAAAAATTTACTAAAAACAACCAAAGATGTAAAAATAGTCATAAAATGGAGAGAAAGAGTTTATGCTATAGAAATGGGTTCAAGCAAGAAGATAGTCGCGTTCAAGTTTACATGAAGCTTTTGCACTGATTTTGATTTATTATCTCTGAAAATATTTATGCTTGATTTTTTTCTTCTTCATCCATCGTTTATTATATAGATCCACTGTCTGATACACCTCTGTTTACATTCCTGTTTCGTAGATAGGTCGGTATTCTTGGAAAGAAAATTCGTCTAAATTGACATTTTTTTATGATTGCTTGTCTGTAATAAAGCTTTTCTCTCTCTTTTTTCTCTTTTGCACTGGCGAATGCTGGATTTATTCTTATGATAATAAACTCAGTTCAAAAATTTTTCTTTATTTACCAAAAGGAATTTTATCTGACCTTTAAAGTAGGAGAGGAGCTCATGTTTCATGTTTGAAGGGTTAGTTAGACTCGCTTCCCTCAGCGATAAAATTTATTTAAATTATATTGGCCACGAATTAATTTAAATAAATTAGGGGCCTCAGAAAAAGACAAAATATTTCATTTTCGGAATTTTTAATTGTTACATTTACTAATTAATGTTACTAAAAATTGATTGAATTTAAAGACATTCTATATTTGTTAGAGAAGATGAGTGAAAAAGATCAAAATCTCCCGAGACTAATGGTATGTTTATTTAGTTTCTATGAAAAATAATTAAACCGCCACTGTCATAAGATAAAACAAGCTCTGACGCATTGAGGCCATTTTGTTTGATTGGCCAGCTTTTAGTGTTCATTCTCTGAATGAAGTTGAAGTCCCTCCTCCTCCTCCTCCGCTGATATCTGTCGAAAGAAAGTGGTGGGAGCAATGAAGGTCGCTATACGAGGAGTGGACCTGGGCGGAGTTTAAGCAACCAATCAGAGACTCTCCCTCAAGGTCATACGGCACATTTATTATAAATAAAATTATATATATATATTTATATGTTTTAAGTATATTTAGGAACTGGGCTTTCATGTAGCCAAAAAATTACTCAAATATATATAGATATTAGAATAAAAATACGCCTAGAGATAGTAATGCTCTCCCTATCCGAAAAGAGATAGATAATTAATTATTATTTATGTCCTGTCCTTTAGTGCAGAGGTAAAGAGGCCTTGTTTCACGTACCAAAGATCAGTGATTCGCTTCCTGTCCCGACAAATATATCTTTTATATCTTTTGAGTTTAGTCTAATATTCTCAAAATAATTAATTTTATTAAGGAAATTATAATATTAAGAAAAAAAAATTCAAAAACTTCTTAATAAGCAATTCTATTATAAAAAAAAATATGAAAATATAAAATTTTCAAATCATTTTTTATATATTATATTTTCGTATTTATTTTTTTATTTTGAAATTTACCCAATTAAATGTTTCAATTCTGTTATGATTCATTTTTCTGACAACAATAGATTTTATTTTATAAAGATCAGTGATTCGCTTCCTGTCCCGACAAATATATCTTTTATATCTTTTGAGTTTAGTCTAATATTCTCAAAATAATTAATTTTATTAAGGAAATTATAATATTAAGAAAAAAAAATTCAAAAACTTCTTAATAAGCAATTCTATTATAAAAAAAAATATGAAAATATAAAATTTTCAAATCATTTTTTATATATTATATTTTCGTATTTATTTTTTTATTTTGAAATTTACCCAATTAAATGTTTCAATTCTGTTATGATTCATTTTTCTGACAACAATAGATTTTATTTTATGACACTCAGCATAATTGCTTCCTCAACAAATTTATTAACTAACCGATATAGGGTTAACCAATAAGAGCGTCAGAACTTTATAATGTGACAATAATAACTACAAGTAATTCAAGTATTTTTTTTTATTTTATTGTGAAAAGCAATTAATATTATTTTCAAAACAATCCATTGATTGCTTTTCACAATAAAATAAAAATTATATTCTACTTGCAGTTATTATCATTTTAAAATTCTGTTGCTCTTATTGGCTAACCCATTATTTTTAATAAATCATTGTCTTGACGAAGGTTTTAAGACGTTGAAAAAAAATTATTTTATGTCATCTGAGACTATTTATACACCAATCATATTTATTTAAATTAATTAGTACCCAATATACTTAAAAAACATTTTATCACTCAAGACGGGAAGAGAACCACTGACCCTTAATTATTGAAGCAAGAGCTCTACCTCTGTTACAGAACCTCACATTTCTAAATGAAAGGAAAAAACAATTTCTTTGCTTTTTATAGTAAATTACAACATTTTTATACGATAGAATCATTAAATTGCTCATATTTTTATTTAATAATAGAATCGAAACGTCGTTGACCTATATTCATTCATGTCGGTATAATATTTTAAAACCTGATCCGTATTGATTGGTTAAGCTGTTTTTGCTGATTCAGTTGCCTATCTAACAGAGAGGCGTGGGCTGTGTTGGCATTTGATCTATTTTACGATGTTTTAGAATATATCATAATATTTGAAGATGATAAATATCGTTCGGAATTTTACGGGCCCATTTCTACGCTCCACTCGATTACCTCTCACCTCCTCACATCAAAGGGCTGAGATTGTAAATCTAATAGATGCTAACTTCTTTATAAATTAACCATTAAAACAATAAATTAATATGACATCTAATTTACGTTTAAAATGCAAACCCTATTGAATTACTGTACTGTATAGAATATAACTAGAAAAGAATCTAAGCGGAGATTTGATACCCATTGCTAAATTTAACTCATGAATATGAAAGAGATTACGTCTTTAGAGGAATAGAAAGAGAAGGTTTCCTTAGTAACTAGAGCCTGGATTAAATTTGAGTCCAAAAAAGAAAATGATATAATCGTAATAATTGAAAGAAAATTAATTTCCAATATCTTCTATGAAAGAAAAAAAAAGCGATACAAATGAGAGAAAGAAATTGTTTTTACTTTTTTTTCTTCTTTCTAAGATAAAATAGAACAAATAAAAATTATTTTTTGCTTTAGCTGTTTTAAATATGATTTTTTTTTTTTATTTAACTATTGAGAATTAAAAATTTTTATCAGCCATTAATCTTTGAATGGGCGTAGCCATTCATTTTTTTAGAGGGGTAAACCTCTAATGGAAAATGGCAGTGTCTAAGATAAAAAAATTAATAATATTTATTTTAATTTATAATATTATTATAGAAAAATGTATGACTCTATGATGGGGGGAGTAGTGTCAAAGAGCCAAGTGATAAATATTCTTTCCTGTCGCAAGTCGAGATTTATTTGAAAGAAAACTTCGACGTGACGGCGACGCTCCCATAGTGTGAATGTGCAACTGGAACGACAGCGTCACATTTGCATCATTTAAAGTTTGATCTTTGGCTCTTTTTCAATTCTTTTTCCTACGAAAATATGAATGAAAAAAATTAAGTTTGAAGATTTGCAGAATTGTGTAATATTTCTAAAAAAAAAAAAAAAAAATAGAGAAAACCATCTAATTTGGAGAAAATCAAGAAAGGATTGCAACCAAAACCTCAAACGACTTGTTAATAATTAGACATGTAAGTCAAGTATTTCAGGAAAACTTTAAAAAGTAAAGCTCGAATCACCTTACAGACAGGTGCAATAAAGTGAAAGTTTGTTGTAAGGATCAAGGAGGCAATTAAATACAATAGGTATGAAAAATTTCTTATTTGATTAATAAAATTTTAGATAAGTTAAATGAAATTTCTTTCACTTTTAATCCTAATGTATTATATTGTCTTTCATTTATTCCGTAATGTATACACGAATATATATCCGTTTTTTTTCCTTATCCAAAATAAGATCAATCATTGCTAATTTATGTTTAAAAATTTGGACATCTTATCAGTAAAATGACATGCACTCAAATGGTGGACAACTAACAGAATGAGAAATAGTTCTGTATCAATGCTTGTTGCTCTATGGATAGTGGGGATATAATAGCTAGCAAACTTTCACTTAACTGCACCTGACTGTGGCGCACCAAAGGGGTGATTCGTGCTTTACTCTTTAAAGTTTTCCTGAAATACTTGATTAAACACGTCTAATTACTAGCAAGTCGTTTGGGGTTTTGTGTGCGAAAGGCACTTTGACATCTGGGCTCCTCAAAACTCATATTCAATAATTACCATGTCAATCACCGTATTGTTAGCAGATAGTTTTCAAATATAAATTTAAATATTCCCTTTTGAAAAGGGGTATATAAAATTTGAGCTCTACATCATAAACATTGAATTAGTAATTTCAAATGTCTTGCTTTAGAAAGCGAGGTATGAGTGACAAAACCCACCTTAAAGAGAGGAAAAGGAAAGTAAGTAAATAAATAAATTTAAAAACTGTTTTTTTTTTTTTTTTAGCAAAAAATTATTTTCATTTATTTAAACGTATTTTAAAGTTATTCCTGGTTAGCCAATTTTCAAATTCCGAATTTTTTTTTTATATTGATATTTCTATAGTTACATTTTTAAATTTAACTTTTAATTTAAATCATAATCAAACTTTGTTATAGCTATATAAATTTTCAGTGATGCTTAGAGGTGACTCTATTTGTGACTCAATATTTTATTAATGAATTAATAAATTCATGTGGATTACTTTTTCTTACTGAGAGACAATTTCCAGATGGAATCTTGACAAATGGCAAATGTTAGTTTTACACAGTTGGCATTCGAGTTGATAATAACGCGTGCATTTACTAATAGTTTGACTTTTACTCAGCTGTGGTTGTTTACATTTTCTCTCAGGGGCATAAAAAGGGGGCCGACGGCCTCGAGCTGTTTAAAACCATAACACATTAAGATGAATCGCCGTTTGAATATTTCCGGTTTCTTTATCCAACAGAAAAGTAGAAAAATTTGTCATTCATTTCTTAAATATAAAACTTTCAACACGTTTTACTCGCAGACTTTTAAATTTTTATATTTCCTTTAAGGCCTCTGACTGCTGTGACGCATCTTGTCTGGCTGAATGTGACGTCATCTGGCAAAAACTCGAATACCGATCTTTCAACTTGGCAAAGATTTCAGATTTGCAGTTTAATTTGGACAACAAACAAATATTGGCGCATGTCGATGCAGAATGAGTCACGGCAACTCTGATGACGAAAGTTTTTCTCTTAAAAATTTTTCTATATTTATATCTCTCATCACTTTAAATATAAACTTCCTCTAATTCTACTTTTACAGGTTCAGTTATTTTTTTTTCTCTCTGGCTGCCAACCTCAGTGAAATTATTTTAACTTAAAATCTTTGATAAATGATGTTTATCATTATCAAAAATATATATATATATATTAAATGAATTATAAAATACAAAATTGAATTCTAAACTCTTGAATCTCTCGTCCTTGTCCCTCTAATTTTTCCCATCTAATCTGACCTTTTTTTTAATAGGCCATATTTAATTTTATTTGATGGTCTTGAACTTGGGCCTGGGTCAGGATTAGAAAGATTGTAATCGTAGGGAAAAGCTTTGCTTTAATTTAGAAATCAAATTATGAAAAGATTGGAGGAATTTGAGAATACTGTAGAAATTAATCTTATCTTACGTAAAGGTCTTACTTCATAATCACTCCGGTCCTGAGTGATAACATTTATTTAACATATATTGACTACTTCAGATGCCGAAAGACGTGTGAAAGAGTCCCATTCTACTTTGGGAGCAAACAATTCAGCAGAGCTCTTTCACACATACAAATTATTCTACATATTACAATATTTTATGCATAACACAAAAACAATATTTAAAAATTTTGAGTCGAAGTAGGGTGCAACCGAATAGTTTTCTCCTGGCTACATCCTTTCTTCTCGCATGCCCTTTATTTGTTTTTATGATATTAATCCTAATAAATTATTCTCTTGTGAGATAAAAATATCCAGGTATGTCTTTACTTATTGTGTTGAATGTAGTAATAAATTTCATAAGACCATTAAATTAATAGAAAGATCTAAAAGAAGAAAGCCCATTTTAAAAATAAAAAAGCTCCAATTCTAAAATTAGTGATCTCATTATTTTTAAGTACTCTCCTATAAAAAGCAAGTTAGAAAACCTATTTGTCCCAAACACCTGACACTATAATTTATCCTTTAAATGTCTCTAAATCTTTGAAAATTCATTTAGATTAGCGAACGAATTTTTTTTTTTATCTATTCGTAGTTTTTCTCTAGTGAAAACAAATCTTTTCTATCGTTCTTACATAAATTTATGTCTTTTTCTCTTGGCCTTTTGCTTTTATAGCGAAACACACACACACACACACACACACACACACACAAACATTTGGGTAATTTATTTCTCTAAAAAAAATGCTGTTTGTCTCTCTTTTTTCGTCTTTAACCTCCTAACTATATTTTCTTCATTTATTATTTGACCTATATTATTCTAAGAACTTGGTTCACAAAATTTATAATTATTTTTATAATTTTTCTACTTTACCTTGCAATTAGTAATAAAGTTAACTAATCATAGAAAATTTAAAATTTAATTTCTTTTCAATATTTTTTCTTTGCGGAAAATTTTTTTCTTTTTCTGTGACTCCCAATAACTTAATATTTAAATATCTATTATCTATAATCTGAATATTTATTAAATGAACTTCAATTTTATTTATTGATTGACTGTCAACCATTTGACCAGCATCAAGGTACATGAAATATATTTTACAAAATAAATAAATAGAAAATTATAACGATTCTAAATTATAAAGGTTAATTTTTAAATCGTATTTGAAACATTTAAAATAACAAAAAATACAGTATATTGACTGATTGACTCATAATGTCTGAAATATTTTTAAAAACAATAAATATATGACCATACATCTGAAGAGGATATTGATGGCGCTCAAGTAAGATTTGTAATTTTCTCTAGTTTCCTTCCTCCCTCCCATATGTAAGGAAAAAGTAAATTATTTTTTAAATAATGAAAGGTGGTTCTAATAAAGACTGGAATAAAATTTTGAAATTATTTATTGGTTTTAAAAAAATCAGGAAAAACCAATACATCTATTATTTAAAATATTTTTACATAAACATAAAAAAATTATTCTTTCATTCATTTTGATAATCAACAATGAAGTTCTCAATTAATTAACCAAATATATTGATTACTACCAGAAATTTTATTTAGAAATATTGTAACATTAGATTTTAGTGAGAGAAAACTGAAAATGTTTGTTTTTTAATATTTATTTAATCATATACTTATAAATCAATAAATTTATGGCTTTTTATTTCAAAAATTGAATTATAAAATAAAACTTATGACACTACTTCAAGGAATTCGGGAATTTAACCTACAGCTGAACCTTGATCTGTCGTTTATAGTAAAGAGTAGTAAAACGAGAAAACAGCTATTTTATTATATGTTTTTAAAATCTTTCAACATCTGAGGCCATTTATTTATAAATGAATATTATTATATAAATGATTTTGATTTAATTATAAAAATACTACAAAAGTACTTTTTAAAAAATATACAATTTAATTTAAGAATAGGACCTACAATCTAAATTGAATTTTTTTTCACTATTTGCTTTACTTTGAAAATAGAAAAAAGTTTCTGTCTGAATAATTTACAAATAACCAATTCGGGAAAACGGTAGATCGGAGTTGATTGCGGCAATAGATAATGTAATTCATTTGGTACATAATTTGGGACTTAAAATAGTAAATGAAAATGAAGTTTCTAAAAAACCCTTTTCAGAAATTTTTCCTTGAATTCCCTCAGTGAAAAATTTTTGTCATTTTTTGGTCTGAGAATATATATAAAAAAAAAAGAAAGGCTGTTGCAAACATTTAAATAAATTTAATTTGAACGTTTTCTTTTTTCTTTTTTTTTTTAAATTATTATTAATATTTAAAAAATATAAAAAATAATTAAAATGTTAATCCTCCTAACATGTTACATTAATGTAATTCTAAATTTAGTTAGAATATGTTAATAAATAAATATAAACCGGGCTAGGTAAATATAATACACTAATTAACGCCTGGGGCCGTCTCCATGTTCGACATGGCCATAAAACTCGAGTCGTTATATTAAGCTTAGTAGAAACCAACTAACTCATCGTTATTGTCCAAGTATTTGTTTGTGGGTGGGTGTTGATGTAAATGGATTTTTGCATTAAATATTTTACTTTTAGAGATGAAATTTGATAGCCTTATAGGATTATATAAACGGATTTACATGATCTAATAAACAATGAATCGCAAAAGGGAATTACTATTTTTAAGTTTTTTTTTTTAGTCAAGGGCTTCTGTGGTCATATAAACTTTTAAACGATAACATGTAAATATTAGTATCGATACATATTATCCAGGCATATTTATTTACACCAATTGGTATTCAAGATTTTTAATCTCCTATGTATAGAGTAGCAACAATGCTCATTTTATTATTCCAGGAGATATAATATGTTATATTACAATATTTAATTAATTTAATATCAATTCATTTAAATAAGTCTATTAGTGTAGTGGACGTGATATTTATATAGTTTTATTATATCGCTTACTAATATTCGTATAATTTGAAAAGCCCGCCCTAATTGCTTGAATTAAAGAATGGAAATATATAATAGTTGAACTTATTAATTTTTTATTAAAAATTTTTGTTCATTTTTAAACTACTTTTACTAATTTTTACTTAGATTTTACAGGACTTTATTTATTTATTTTTTAATTATTCATTTTTATATTTTTATTTCATTTTTGAAAGTGAAAGGGTGCCACCAAAATAATACTATTTATTCTCGTCGAGCTCATCATATTTATTTAATATAGGTTTATATTATTTGTCATTATTGATGACATGATGAAGTTACTTACGTTAATGTTACAATATAAGGTGAACAATGATATCCATACAAATATATTTATAATTGTCAATGAAAACCCAATGCATTTGTATATAATATTATACAATCAAATGTATAATTTAATGGGTCTGTGTGAAAACAAAAATTAAATAAGGCCCAATGAATACTGAAAGACGAATGCAGTTACTACTAATAAATCATATCTTTAAATCTATTTAAATCTTTAAATATCTATTTATTTAATTTTTAAATCAAATGGGTGATTTTGAACACAAAACTCTCTATAAAGATCCACCGAACCGATGCAAAAAAAAACTTAATGTTACTCTTTAACCATGTATATTTATGGCTTTTAATAATGCTTT
Source organism: Anisolabis maritima (assembly GCA_010014785.2). Lineage (NCBI taxonomy): Eukaryota > Metazoa > Arthropoda > Insecta > Dermaptera > Anisolabididae > Anisolabis > Anisolabis maritima. The sequence continues at coordinate 4 of JAAAKE020021005.1, read as the reverse complement.
AATG
>JAAAKE020021004.1:0-18867 GCA_010014785.2 Anisolabis maritima | reverse complement strand
ACCCGGGTTGTTCAGTTTGCGCTCGAGCATGCTAACCAATAGCACCACCAGAGCCCCTCGAGGGTCTGAGTTCTAATTAGATTGTAAATTGTTGCTTACATGTACTGTATTATATACTTATCTTTTACCGAGTAGAAAAAAAAAAAAAAGAAATGTAAAAATAATTTTTTAAAAAACGAATTTTTTAAAAATTACTAATTTTTTAGTAAATTATTTTTATTACAATATTTAAGTGTAAAATCGAGTCAAGAATTATTTAATTTAAAAAGAAAAATATATTGTGTAAATATCCATTATATAAATAGTGAGACTAGAACAAACTTTCCTTATTATTTTACTTAATTCTTAAAAACAAACCATAAACCTATATAAATTGACTTGTACTAATGTACTCTTAAGGACACTCCGTAAGAGGATAATTTTAAGAAGAATCTAACGGTTGCTTTTGTCCTAAACTTGAAACTTTGATTATAATTTCCATATGTTTTCTTTCCTTATCAACCTCATCCTCAAATTATTATACTTGAAACTAAAACTAACAAAACACAAGAAATTCCAAACATTGCCATTCCTCTGGAAAATTATATGTTTGGGCTTCTCTAAATTCAGCGTCTTCTTATCTTAAATTCTTCAGAATTAATAATTAAATATGGCGAACTCTTAGATATCTAAATAATGATGATTATATCTTTATCATATCATAGAGAGCCGAGAAAAGATAAGATAGAAGTTTCCTCTTAACGTCTCATATCATAAAGTATAATAATAAGAATATATAATTATATCCAGAAAGGATATTAATTCGTTAAAGAAAAGATTATGAACATTATTTAATTTTATTATTTTTAATGAACTATAATTCATGTATAATGAGAGATTTGAACTTTAACAGAAGATACCGGCTTTTCGCTTGAAGCCCATTCGTAAATCTTAATTAGATCTTTAATATAATTTCAAATTTTTTAACGGATATAAAATACAATTTTTTTTTTTTATAGAAATCATATCATAATAATTTAAATTTTGATGCATTGTTTTTTTTTTTTTTTTTTTTTTTTTTTGTTTTTTAGAAATATAATGTTAAATATTAAAAATTAAGAAATTAAAATTATAAAGCAAGAAAAATTTTGTATAAAATATAAAATAAGAAGTCAAATATCCAGTAGAGCAATGCTTCTATGGAACCCTTTGCCTCTTGCCACAACAAATATTAAATGGTGCCGAGCCCTAGGTTCTTTCTTAAAGTTTTTATTTATAAAGATTATAATTTTTACTTCCCCGCACAATGTTATATAATAATGAGGTGAAAGTATTATGATCATGAAAAATTCAACCCCCCCAATTTTTTTTTTAAATACCTTTACGTTTCAAGTCAAAAGCGGCCGAAAAGTGCAAAATGAAAATCTTAATGGGCTTGTATGTATATGTGTAGCTTTTATTTTGGCTTATATCTCTGGAACCACTCATCGGAAAAGGATGAAACTTAAGAACTTTACAGCTCTAAGAGTATTTAAGAAATTATTAAAATTTGAGGAGAATCGGTTTCCAGGGGTGGTAAAAAACACCTTCAAATATTTATCACCCACTATAATTTTCTTGCCATCCGCTCTGCCAAACTCGATGATCATAATTAATAAGTTTGTCTTCATCCCTTAACAAATTTTCATAATAATCCGTTGAGTGGGAGCGGATTTATCCTAAAAAAAAAAAATTTTGTATAAGATAATAAAGATACGTCATCATAGAGAGAAAACTCTGGAATTTTATTTAATCCCTTTGACTTTTTTTTTAATTCAATTAATGAAAGAACAACATAACCTAAAAATTACAATAAAAATCAACATGACATCACTTGCATACTCGATAGGGTTGTAGAGCGGACCCATCTTATATTTCCAGTATATCTATTGTTAGCGATGACAAAAAGTGTTGCAACTACGTTGCCAATTTTTAGATTTATAAAAGAAAAAATCCAAAGTTCAGTCTTTTGTAATAACCTCCTCAAAAGTAATTGGACATCCTGTATCTTTTTGTTTCGTCTTAATGGATAATTAGAAGCCCTACATGAAATTCAAATCATTAAATTTCATAATATCTTACCTTTTATTAAATCTATTGTTTTTAAATTTCATGTAGGGCTTCTAATTATCCATTAAGACCAAATAAAAAGATACAGTTTGTTCAATTATTTTTGAAGGGGATAGTATATCGTGAGGTAGAAGATCATTAAAAAAATTGTTTTAATATGCCCCTGTCCTTTGGAGTAGAAGTCTTGCTTTATGTTCCAAGTGGTTCGCTGAGCGATTATATTTATTTAAATTATATTGACTACCAATTAATTCGAATAAACATGGGCGGAGTCTAAATGTCCTCAGATCCCAAAAACTTAAAAAAAAATATATAAAAGGATAAAAATTATTGCTCTAATGTAAAAGAGAGAGAGAGGGGGGGGGGGGGGGGAGTCTCACTTAAGAAATTATATAAGGACATTCTATGTACCTAAAAGTTTATATTTAGATATTTATTTTGTCTAAAAGCTTTTTATCCAGACGAAGAACGTCAGCGCTATTGCGATACAACTTTGTAATCATACTGTATATATTTTCTAAACGAGAAAAATTCTATGACAATTATTTCAGTTATAATTAATATGAACGCTTTTAGCAAATGAATGAACCATTCGAGCAAATGAATATTCGATTCGACCTATTATCGAATGAATGCCCTCCCGCCCACTTTTCCACCCTCAAACGAGGACTCCCCCAGCAGATGGGTCCAGGGAGGCTACCTCCTCCTCAAAAACAGTTTTTCTACGTTAATAAATAATTAATTAAACATGACAAGTGATTAAAAAGATTCCAACTTTTATTATATATATATCAGTAGCCTATATTAAAAAGTTTCTTATAGAGATAAATGAGAAATTGGAAAAATGAAAAATTGAGAATATATTAATTTAATAAAATATTTAGGAGTAAATTTACTCAAACAGGCTTGATCCAGAGGATTAAATAAAATTTAAATTTTAAAAGCCAATTTAGAAAAAGGTTTATAATATTTCATATTTCAGAGTGAAATTAACAGAAATTGCTTTTTGCTTTTAAATTATAACCAAAAAACACAAAACACCAAAATAATTAACGAAAAAAAGAATTGGGGGGTGGGGGGGTGAAATAAACCAACAAATTTATAATAAGTTATTAAAACAAAAATTCATTCTTCTTATTCCATCATTAAATTAATATTATAGACTTAGGAATTGATCCCCCCCTCCAAGTCATTTTCTTTGACATTTAGAGTAACAAGTTTATTAATCATATTGACTTTGAATTTCCCTCGATTTTATATATATCAAGTTTATATTTTTAAAATTTTTGAATTGTTACAATCAAATTAACAAAATTTTAAATTGATTTGAAATCGATTTTAACACTGGATGTAATCTTTTGTCAAAATTGGTTCCAATCGAAATCAAACGTAATTTAAATGTTTATTAATTCGATTTTCAAAAAGAAATAGTATCCTATTTTTAAAGGCACAAAAACATTAAAAGAAATAGGAATATGTTAGAAATATAAATTCATGTTCAATTAAATTTTAAAAAAAGTATTACAAAATTATCAATTTAACTTAAATGCAATTAATAATATATCAATTTCGCGATTTTAATATATCATTAAAAAAAATTTTCTACAAAAATTTTTTTAAATATGTTTGTTTAATAATTATTAATTAATTTATATATTTATAAATCAGTCTTTTTCGTTTGTGGGCCGGCAAAGCAAAAAAGTAAAAAATTTCCCAAAATAAATAAATAAATTTTTACATTGAACAAGTATAATCTGAAATAAATAATATCCATTCATTCTTTATAAAAAAAAAACATATGTAAAAATGCGAAGCGTTCGGGACAAAATAAATTAATAATAAGCCATATTCCTGTTAAAAACTTAATTTAATTAAATTTTTTAGATAGTTTTATTTCTTTGCGGACCGGCAAAAATTTCTGACGGACCGGCGGTTGGGAATCATTGATATAAATAATAAATACATAAAATGCATTTTTTTAAATCTCGGATTTCTTTAATCATATGTGTCAGCAACTTAGTAACTTTCTAAGAATGGGATGGATTCCCATTTCCTTCCCCAGGAGAAGGCTTCATTGGATAAATTTTTTGTTGGATTTGAACTTGACTCCAGCTTAACTTCTTTATCCCTTAATCTCTACTTCTATCCATCTAACATATTACAGTTACATAATTTATAATAAATATAAATAATTAACTTGAGCTTAAGTAATGGTTACTAAAATAGTAGTCTTTAAAAACAGCAGATATTAAGCATTTACGCTCAAGTTCAAATTCACCAAATGGCAAAAATTATACTATATATATATATATATTTTTAATAAACATTTTTGAAAAATTTTTGTAGAAAAATAATTTTTATTAATGGAATATTATTATTAAATGACAAGTCGGTTGTCTTGCCTCTTCTTTAAATTCAAACTCTCTTTAGCACAAATTAAGTTAAGAAATAGAACCGAAGTGAAAATAGAAGCGGACAAGCTAGTTATCCAGAATAAAAATGAAAGGGGAGCGTAAGTTTTGAATTAATTTAACTTTTCAGCTCTGGTTTTCGATACTAAAATATCGCAACTGCGAATCAATATCATCCATCTAAATTTTCATTTAATTAATTCTTGTTTTTTTTCTCTCTCTCTCTCTCTCTTCAGGTAAGTTAACTTCTCTCCTTTTGTGTTTTTCTAAACGTTAGAACATTAACACACATACAATAAATAAGATGCTCTCTTTTGAATTTAAAGTTGATAGAGAATATAAATTACCATGAAAAGTTGTCAAATTTCATTTTGATAAAGTTAATTTACAAATTTGTTTGTAATGTACTTTGAAAGTACAATTAATATCCAATTTATTTAATTTAAAGTTTGAAGCCTTTGAATAGGCCTAAGGTTTTACATTGAAATGGAACGATTCCTCGATGAAAATTAGCGAGGCTCATTATTTAACGATAGGGATTTTTATAATATCTAAGCACAGGTGAGATTTGATAGTGAGGTGCTTTTTTATCTAAGCACGAATATCCAAAAACTTAATATTATTCCATCCCCCCAAGCACGGCTCTTCCGCACCTCGGAACCGATTCATTTATCTCGAAATCTTATTTACAACTTTTATTGAGAGGGGAGGGAAAGGGCGGCTTACCTTCTCAAGAACCAATTAGAAAAAGGTTAAATTTCACCTGTCTTCGGTCTCGATTAAAACAGTTTTTATTCTCTATATTGGAAACTGTATTATTCTCCGTGAATTCGTTTGATTAAAAAATGATTCCCACTCGCAATTTTAATTAAATCGCTCTCTTACATTTAAACTTTTTTTTTCATATTAAATTTTTTGAATAATATTTTCTTTCATATAAATCTGAACAATAACTTCTTTCGGTATATTTATAAAATTTATCAATCAAGTTGTTTTTAGTTGAATTAAAATAATTTGAAGACAAGAGAATATTAAAAATGTTCTTAAATTATAAAATATAAAATAAATATTTTTTTATTATTTTATTTTATATTGAGTAGAATTATCAAATAATCTTGAAAGTCACATAGTGACGTGACTTTTTAATGCATATAAATTTTCTTTTACCCCCTTCAAGATTCTTTAGCCACAAATATTCAATTAAATTTGTCTCAAGGGGCTTCGTTATCTAAATCTTTCGACGTCATAGTATATATCATATTTATCTGTTAAATGCATCATCAGATGCACTTGGTCTTTGTTCATTGTTCCTTATGCTAAAATTCTTTTGACATTTCTTGAAGCTTTATATGTGAACTGTTTCATTGAAATCAATATCACTGGAACATTGGTTCTCTTAGGGCGTCAAACCTGACCAACGTTGCTCATGTGCTTTAGAAACGACCAAATTTAGGAATTTTACTTTGATGTTTTATGTTATCGAAATGACATAACTATTTTAAAATTTATATAATATTATTCCGGAAATTTTCACATAGTATCATGTCAGAATTATCAACAAGAAAGGAGAGTGTTTTGATTATTCTAGTCCATTTCTAATTGTTTATGTTTTTCCCTTTTGGTCCTTTGGGGTTGCACAGCTTCCGTGTCTTGTTTGTATCAAATATTTATGTGGGCAAATGGGGACGCATCAGAGACCGGACCTTAGCAAGTCGACGTTTGCCACCCGACAAACAGATGTATATAATTGAAAATTCATCAAGTCGATACTTGATAAAATTCAAGGGAATTATTTTTTCAAGGACAAGCAATTAAATGTAACTAGCTTTATCTATGAATTAATTATGTTTTTAAAATTTCATGGATACTTCCCTATATGCATATATCGCGATATGAAGTTAACATTAGACGATCAAAATTTTAGGCCACAAGATGATTAAAAAATATTTTCATTTTTTCGTATAATAATTTCAAAGATGGACAGTTGTTAGAATTTAGACACAGAATATTATATACATGTATATAAATGATCTGCCTTTTTATATAAAGCACTTTTCATATACTTGATATAGTTGCAATAATATGATATATATTCTTCACCAAAGTTCTCTATTAGCTTTATATTTTTTGAAGTTTAAATTTATGAATACATGAACCAGCCTCTATAAAACATTCGCTTTGAAAGGCTGACTTTTACTATTCGTATGTCTTCATTAAGGGCCGTATCCGAGGTGAGGCAGGGTTCAATTTTGCCAGGCCCATAAACCAAATAAATTGAGCAAAAAAACATTATCATTTCTTAGAATATAATAGATATATTTTTATTAGTTATTAATAGGTAATAATTTTTTATGCCAACCTACAGAAGTATAACATAAAAATTTTTTATGGTATTTTTCTATTATCACCTTGTTTTGAAAAAAAAAAATCATACAATTAGATAATAACAGAACGGAAAAAACTTTATTGATTTTCCTCAATTTTCACATTACTTTATTTTATATTAAATTTATAAAATTTTAATAGGAGTTTGAAAGAAATTTGAATTCAAATTAGGGATGGCCATTTACGATTTTTTTTTTCTCCTAGCAAATAATAATTTATGATTAGAAGGATGATGCACATTTTTATAAAATGGCCACAAATATCCTCTCAGGACTCATCTATATTTATTATTAAAAAAAAAAAAAAAAGTGTTTTAAAAGAAAAAATTAAAACTGTTGTTTGTCCTAATTTTCTTTTATTTTTGGGAATTTATATTGCAACAAAAAACTCCATTAAAATGTAAACTTGATTCTTTTATAAATGTTGACTATTCTTAATTTATTATTTTTTTTTTTCTTAACACCCTTGCATGCCACATATTATGATAAATATTTTTTTATAACGTTCACCAACTCTGATCTTATAATTCCTAATCTAAAACAAAATTTTGAAGAAAAAAATATTTCATATCATTATAGTAAAAGATAAATTGATTATTAATTGAATTTATTAATATTAAAAACTATTATTTAGTCTAAGTTATATTTTTAAAGATGTCTTTCGAGTGATATTATTAAGTAAGATTTTGTTTGACTAGAGATAAGATGTGTTTATTATGCACGACAGGCAAGTTTTCGACGTGAAGGAAATCGTGTATAGGTTCCATTGGAATTGAATTCACCGTTACCAAACACGGAGAGCTTGGAGGGAAAAAAAAGAAAAAAAAAGGGGGGGGGGGCGTTTTCAAGGCAGAGTTAGCATTTTTGTTTGAACAGAGGGTGTGCAACCCTCAAACCCTTAGGGTTCGTTTGTTCATGAGGCGCTTATGGCAAAGGGTGGGCGCATCGCCTGCCTGCCTATACACAAATTCCAATATCAAAATCTAATTCACAAATTGAATTTCGCCGATCTATTATTATTATATTTAGAGGGCTTTTCATCGACTAGTTACGAGATCCGATCCACTTCACTTGAAAGAATGTACACATCAAACAATAATAATAAACAATTAAATCTCTAACAAATTTCAACAAATGAGAGTTTGTTACTGAATTTATCGATTTTCAGACCATTGCCATAAACCCTCCTACTTACTGGGCATATGATATCGATGATATCTCGAATTAGTCTCGGGTTAATCGAGATTAAATGAGGGAAATTAAAAAAATATTTAAATAAAAAAATTTCAAAACAACAAAATAAGAGAATATTGCAATAAGGAGCGATGAGTACCTCGATGGCGACCACGATTCCCCTGAGCCAAGACTGGACTTCTGCTTCTTTTATGCCAGACCTTCCCCACCAGGCGTCATTCAAAACCGATCTTGAATCTCAGGAATAATTAAACAAATGAAAAAAAGGATATTTTTAACTGAAAACTAATTATTTATTTTCACTCTTACACTTTTCATCTGTTTATTATTGAATACGAAAAAAATTAAATGTTTTATGACAGTGAAAATTCATAATTCAAAAAATTAAATTGAATTATAATGTTTACATTTGACATTTGTTTATTGATTTGATCTGGTTTCGAATTATCTTTTTGGATGAATTCTAAATTTCTTTGATTATTCAATCGAAAATTATCAAGAGATTTTTTTTTTTTTCTCTTTCGTTGAATGATATGCATTAATTTTCATTAATAACCTTAACAAATTTATATTTTTAAATTTTATTTCATTTAAAAAAAGTTTTGAATTTTAGTGATTTGTGTTCAAAAAATATCTGAAGTAAATGCTTCAGACTTTAATTCAGATGCTCTACACTACAAATTATTTTGAAAGATATTTATTTAAATATAGATTACTAATCGCACGACTGAACCACCCTTTAATATACTCTCCCCTTCAAAAGTAAAAGGTCAATCTGTTTATTTTATTTCGTTTTAATGGGTAATTAGGAAAGTTATATGAAATACTAAATCATCAAATTTCATAGTTTTTTTTTAACTATTATTAAATTTATTATTTTCAGATTTCATGTAGGACTTCTAACTATTCATTAAGACGCAACCATAGATACATATTGTCCATTTCTTTTGGGGATAGTTATTATATTTATTATTTTTCTAACACTTTTCGTTAGAATAGGATAATAATACAAATTCTACTAGATCAGTCCTTTTCATGACGTATTTCATTAAAAAAAAAGCTAACAAGGTGATGGAAATTTTTGTTTGTATGCATATATAAAAGTTGAATTTCGTTTTGCTATAAAAAGCAAAGCAAGTTATAGATAAACCAGTCATTATTAAAGTACATAAAAATTCACCATTATCTTTCTCAAAACAAAATAATAATAATAATAATAATAATAATAAAGTGATAAAGTAAGATAAAAATTTAAAAGAATTTTGTTTTCTATAATAACTTTTCTTGAGATCTGAGTTTTCCTGAATGGATTTCAAAGTCATCGCGTTAACTCCCAATAACATGAATTACCAACTATGATTCTCCTTATCAGCGTTGCTGATGTAGGTTATAGTGATATCTCTTAAAGAGAAACTTAATATTCTCTATGGATAAATTGTTTATATTCAAGCCAATTTATCTCCATTTCTTAAGTATATCATGCTTGTTTGAACTCTATAAAACCTATAATATTGAAAGAAAAATATATGATCATGCCCACAATAAACGTTAAACTACTTGGTTTATTTTTTTAAAAATTGCTCTCAACCATAATATGTCAGAATTCGGAGCCTATTGAGCTTACGTGAGTTTGATCTAGGTTCAAATCCTACTTCGGGGGATAGAAGTGAGAGCCAGTCCAGTAAAATTCCACAAAACTAAATTAATTGGGTGTGATCCTCACCCACAGGGTTGTCAATATACAATAACTATGACGAATTGTTTGATATTTAGTTTTTCATAATTTTAAAAGCATATTTGTTAATTAACGTTATCTTATCTCATATATTTACAATCAATTTAGATGATTCCTTTTGACGAAATTCAACCAACCAAAAGACAGTACCTGATAATTTCGAAATACTAACTATAGATTGTCAATTATTTTCCGCCTGAGCATATAGAAGGCTTTTATGTAAATGATATGTAAAATATATATGTATATACCGGGTAGGTCAAGAGCACCCGACAATTTTAAAAGTAAAACACCACTTAAAAGCAAAGTCTAAATATTTTAAAATTTATTATATTTTAATACAAAGATTATCTTAAGAATATAAAATAAAAATATATTTTTTAATAATAATTTTCTTGGATAAATTTTATAAAAATCTTCAGTTAAATTTAAAAAAATTAAATTTATATATTAAAAACCCCTGAACTATGATATTCATATATTTATTTATTTATTTGTGTTATTTTAAATTCCCTCTAAATATATTCCGCCTTACGTAAATTAATTAATTATTCTAAGAAATAAAAAAAAATAATAATAATTCAAATGGATTTTGAAATTTAAATTTAATCCTCAAAGGAGAGGATTAATTTATTTAAACCTGTTGCCAACTGAAGAAGCCGGATTATTCCAATCAAATTCTGAATTTGGTTTCATTCCAAACCACTGACTAATTTAACAGACGAGTGGTATAAAATTTCAATATGTGGGGCTGCCTCCTTCAAATTATAATAATAATAATAATAATAATAATAAGATTATTATATCATATTTTTTATTAAAATATTTAATAATTTTTACTTTTTTTAGCCAATATAGAAATATAATATATAATACGTATAAGGAATAAATATCGAAAAAAATTCAAGTTGAGATTTCAATGGAAATACTCATTTTAAGGCCTCCTGAATCCAAAGCCTTGGGTCTGTTTGATTTTTCAAAATTCGCTCTAACTTTTTAGATTAAAATTAAAATTTTAATTATTTATTGGATGACATTTGCATTGTACAAATCGTTGTCCCCTCAAAAGTAATAATTGTTTGTGCACATTTTAATCATTTACTATTAAGAATTACATAGAAAAAATCTGAATACAAAATATAGATATTTCCAAATCCCTGCTGCTAATTATTAATACAAAATTATAAATTTAATTAAATATATTGAATTTAATTAGTCGATTTAAGAATTAACCTAAAATATTTTAAAATGGAATGGGATCAATTTTCACCAAAATTTAGAAAATATTAATTTCGCGATGTTAAGATATTTACCTTAAACTAGTAGATTGAAAAAATGAGTCGAACGCACGTTCTCCCGTGGTGTTTTTACCTAAAAATTTAGCACCTCCTACGAGTTTAAAATATTTTAATCAATTTTAATTAAAGGAAATATATGCCTAGCAGTGATGTGACAACGCATCACACTTCTTTAACTAGATTAAGCGAATTTAATGTGATGTGCCAAGTAACACATTACCCCTGACCCTTAGAGCAGAGTTAATCTAAATGTCAGTGGTTCAATAAAATTTATTTCATTTATATTGGCTACCAATTAAATGGAGTCTAAATGGTCTTAGATGCCTAAAACAGCGGTCGCCAGCCCTTTGGAATTCACGGAGCAATAACTCAAAATTTTAAATCTTGCCTTCCTTTAAACACAAGCTTCCCCTCACATACTTTATATATATATATGATAAGATATAAAAAGTTTTATAATAATGATCATTATATTTTCATTTATTCATTATAATAGATGTGATATCTACATTTGTTCATTTATATTCCAAACTGAAAATTCGCTTTATACCTAACCTACGTATATGGATTAAAATTTTACATCCAGACGTTTACATAAATTGAAAGAACAGCCCTATGGACCACCGAAACTTTCTTAGGAACCACCACTCGTCTGTGGACCACCATTTAGCGATCACTGACCTAAAAGGCTATAAAAAACAAAAAAAAAAAAAAATTTTATATAAACTTTAAAAAAAATCCTTTTATATTTATTTCATCCTTGTTATTTTCATCGAACAAAAGAATCCTTAAAAAAGATTATCATATTAATTTTTAATTTTTTGGAATTTTATCAAAAATAAGAAGAGAGGTAGAGTACAGTGACATAAATTCTATTTTATATAGTATTTATTAATTTGCCAAAACATATATAAAAATTATTAGAAATTAAGACATGACGCCCAAAACTTTCTTTCATTTTCGTCATAATTTTAAATTATTAGAGTTACTTGTTTTAAATATTTCTGAAATGCTCTTTCTTTTATGGATTTAAATTAATATAAGCATTTAATGGTTGCCCAAGGGATTTCTTTTTTTTTCGCTATATTCCCTATTCCTCACTCAAAAAGGGAGAAGGGAAAGAAAGCATTTTTATTTATATATCTCAGATCTCCCGAAACTTATAAATCAGAATTCAAATCCTTCAGAAACCTGGTTTCCCTCTACATAAATCTCCATTGAGCCCAAAGAGATACAAATTGGAATTCTAAGAATATTGTAATGGGTTGGCTATCTCTATAATAAAAAGGAACTTTTTCATATATCATTATATGAATATTTAAACTATTATTAACCATAAGAGGATCGTAAAATATGTAACGTGTTTTATCTCGAAGATGGCACTCTTAGCAACTGATCGAACGTCATAAAAAGGGGCGCGCAATTGGGAGGGGTGAGAGGGGGTTCAGACTGGCCATTTTCGGGAAACAATTTATAACCCCATAATCTCGTCATCTTAGATATATTAACTATCAAGCGGGTTTATTTGTTTATTGAATTAGGTGCTGAGAAACTCGCCTCACTCTTTACTCCTCATCATTTGTTAAATTTATGTCGATTTTGTTTTTAATACATGATGAACAAAAAAAAAAAACAAAAACAAAAAAAAAATAATAAATTTTATTAAAAATTAGAATTAAAATGAAGATTCATTTTAATATACCATAATTTTTATAACTATTTATCGAGGGCTTAAAATAATTTCATAATTACCCTTTTTTTAATTATATTAAAATGAAATTTATTTATTTAAAATTATTTCCCCTAATTAAGCCACTAACCAGTTCTAGAGAAGGTTATAATGACCATTTTCCCAGAAACAAACAGCCTTTGTGAGACTGCGAATAATAAAGGTGCATTGTCCAAAACCAAAAATATGTTGGTCGGATTGTTTTATATATACATATATAATTTGAAAGCTTTTTCTTTCTTGCTAAATGAAAAATAACTTTTTTCATTCCTATGATATTTTTTATTATATACAAATATAAATGGCATTTAGATTCGAGTATTATAATATTGGATGTGACATTCAATTTAATAAACATCTATTAAAGAAATATTTTAGTATATATTAAAATTTATAAATTTAAGTCCATTAAAACACCATTACTTTTTTTTTTAAATAATTTTGATATTATAGATATTTATTACAATCAATTTTACATAGGCCTAATATAAAATGAAAGAAAAATTGATTTTATTTTATTTAATTTCTGCAAAAAAAAAAAAAAAAGTTTTTGTGGTCTTTTCTATTTATTTTATTTTTTAAAAGCTAATACAAGAGGTTCTAATTTTACGCTCTCGGCGGCTCTACACTGGAATAAATTTATTTCTTAATTTCTTAAACAATTTTAAAAATTTAATCCTACAATGAAATTTTTACAATCTAGACCTCTCTTTGTGAATTAAAATTGAAGCTGTTAATTGAAGCTCTAAAAGCATTTTTTTTTTTGCCAAAGATTAGGCTTAGTTAAACCAAATTGGTTTAATCAAAACGTTAAAGGCATTTTCTAAAAAAAATTTAGATTAGCATCTTGCTAGCCATAAAGCCGGATAGAAAGATATAAAATAATATGATAAAATAATCTTAATTAATAAATTTAGACTTTTAACTTTCCGTAACCAGAATAAAGTAGATCTTGTGTGAAACACATGTCAGGATCTAGACTAGGGGGGTTGGTGTTAAATAAAATTTTAAACCCTGTTAGAAATTAACAAAAAATTTTATATTCTATAGAATTTAATTTAAAGACTCGATTTATTACTTAGATATTGATAATTTTTTACTTTTTTTTACTTTTTTTTTTTTTTTTGTATTATTATTCGATAACAACTTTGTTTTAATATTAAATAAAACTTATTGAAAATTAATAGACCAATATCTAAGGATCTTTATCCATTTATATAAAAACCTGTCCCCGAAAAAATATTCTGGGTACGACCCTGTTGGCCACAAATTTTATGCAATATTAAAAAGAACTGTTTAATGCCTCGTTCTGAATATAGGATCGATTATCCCCAGTGAATATTTTTAAACTATTTGATTCATCTTCTATGCAAAATCTCTTATTCGTTAAATAATTCTAGCTACAAAATACTTGTATCTTTTGAAGGTGATATCATTACGAGGATATATTTCAACTATCTTGATAAAGTTTGGAGAGGCCACAGCTATAAATCTTTATTTTTAAATTTTACATTCGAAATAATGTCACAGCTGAAGTGGTACTCTAGTGATTTGCAGTGTATAAAAATAAATAAAGTAGAAAGTGAGGTTTTCATTTGGCTGCTTGCGCCCCTTCTGTTTACCCCGTTATATTTAATTTACTTCTTTTTGGGAATGCATTCACCAACAAACTTTAAAATTTTTCCGCATTGTTTCATTTACATTTTAATATTTAAAAAATGATAGCTTATTTTAGAACACCAGCAAGAAAAATTTTAAATCCACTTTTTTATTCTGCAATAAAATTTTATCTATATTTTCCAGGATAAATTTAAACATTTTTATTTAAAAAAATGTAATAAATTTTATATTTTTGACGTCCATCTGGTGTTGCGAAATAATACCCTTATTAAAAAAAATGTTTTTATTTTAATATATCCCTTCTTCATAAATTATGTTTTTCCTGAATATAATAGCTGAAATGACGTTTTGTAGTAAGTATTATATCTGGATGTCTAACAAGAATATCTTTGAAGCGTCGAACCTCAATCAAAGGTATATGAATACCGTTGTTTTGTTTTCTATACATTGCTCATTACTACTTCTGTGCTCCGATCAACCTAATTAATCTTTTAATTAATTTATAATTGCTGTTTTTTACTTATTAATAAATAAATTACATTTTTTTGTTTAACTGTATTTTATTTGTATTAGACACAAGATAAAATAGTAAAATTTCACTCGTAGGGTGACACTTTATATGGCCAATGACATCTAGCGAGCTCAATTGGAACCAAAACCTATTTAATATAAACGTCTATTAGCTATTGAAACGTTGTAATTTTAAATATTCCGAATTATCCACTCACACATTGAATTATCATATATAATATATACAACACATAAGTTTTATACCATGTTTTTTTTTTTTTTTTTTCAATTTAATTAAAAGTATAGACTTACTGTTGCTGGCAATATTATATAAATATTTTATATCTTTAGTTTATCATGACCTAACGAGTTAATCAATTTTTTACAAATATTTTTTCATATAAACCCATTTTATATTCCTAGAATATTTAATGTTTTTTTTTTTTTTTGTTTTTTGTTTTTTGTTTCACTTAAGAATTTACTCATTTTTTTCTCTTGCCTAAAAAATATAAGTAATAATTACTAATTCATTATTAAAATGATATATAGATAGAATTTTTATTCAGATGTTTCAGATTATATCTAAATTTCAGTAAAAAATTAAACAATCTTATCAAAGTTGGGTTTGAATTCATCCATTTTTACCACATAATACCAACAAAATTCATTTTTAGATTAACTAGAACATGTCAGTAGAGTAGATTGAAGAGAGACATATATACTAATACAAATAAGAGTATAATATGTTAATTTCAATTAATTGAGGAAAAATTGAATTCCTTCTGAAACTCCAAACATCCCGAGCTTCTCTAATTTTTTTTTTCTTTAATAAAAAAATATCTTAATTTATACAAAGATTTTGTGAGTACAGATATTTCCAAAGGGTTATTTTTATGATTCTCATTTTAAAGAGAGTTAGAGAGAAAAAAAACTTGGCACTCATACTTATAACAAAAGCCCGTATATGCGGGCTCATGTTTATTTTTGTATATTTTTCGTTAATTTTGTTCAGGTTGATATATACATATATCCAGATAATATAATGATTGCATTTGGTTCAGGTCTCGATTTCTTTGAAAAGCGATGTTTCCAACTGATGTATTAGCGATTGTATCGAAACCATGGAGGCATATTGTGTAGAAAAGAAAAGTATCCAGTCTATACCGGGGTTTGAATTAAAATTCTACGCGAATTCCGGCCAGATCGATCAATGAATGTATCCGAGACAGTCGCAAAGTTAGACGTGCGCGTCCCGAATGCCAAATATTCGCAGTTATGAATATTTCCCGTGTAAAAACGAAAGAGATGGGGGGGAGGGTCTCTAACCCCCCCCCCCTCAAAAGTCTCGAAAAAGCAGCCACGGGGGCTTCCGGAAGAAGACTCCCTCCTGGCTGACAACTTGCCATACAAATGACAATATGTCATCATCCCCGCCATCTCACCATTTTTAACGACATGCAAAATAATTTCATTATGCCTGCATAAGCTCTAGCTCCAGAACTCCGGATTTTATACAAAAAAATATTAATTTGAAATTATAATCTCTTCAAAATTAAAATTCTTTGCAATTCTTTGTTGGATAGTAGAGAGTGTTGATAACGCTTTAAATATTTTTAGAAGAGAATTAATTCATTGGTAAATTCAGTTGGAGACGCCAGAATAGGAGAGATGAAAACTCCCCGAATAAATTAAAATTTAAAAATTTTAGAAATTTTTAACATGATATTTGTTTACAGAAAAAAATGAAAAGTTTTGGTGCCTAATGCCCTTAACTCTACAACAAAGCTAATCCTTTTTATCCTTTAAGGGATGAAATAAAAAAATATCTTAAAACAAAATTTATTGTTCTTCAAACACATGAATTATAATACGAGAGATTTTTTTAAATGTAATATCCGAAAAAAATATCTTCTCATCCTCAATTTGAGGGAATCAATGCAAACAAAAATCGGGATTGGCCTCCCCTCGATTTTCTCGTATACCAATATATAGGAAAAGTAGTTGTACTAAATATATTAACATCTACAATATATGTCTCTTTTATTTTCGTCTCAGTGAAATCATTTTGAACTATTACAATTCTTAGAAATACGTTTCAGGTAAAGTACCACTTCGGGTTGCCAGAAATAGTCCAAAAGTTGATAGAGATCTATGACTTTGCTGCAATGCACTTATGTTAAAATTGATTGATCTACATTAAAGCGTGCTTGAGTTATCGTGTTAACGAACATACACACAGAGCAATGGGAAAAATGGCATTTTCGGGCTCAGGGAGGTCCAAAACGTCATGAACAATCAAAATCTCGAGCTCGATTTTTTGAATGATTACAATACTTCCCTTATATTATGTATACGAGAAAGTAAAAAAGACACATAGCCGACTTATACAAGTAAACCAAGATATGCTTTATCCAGTTTTAAATTCTTTTTTAATAATTAAAGTAAATTTCAATTAAATTCTCTCGTTCTTTAGAAAAAGAAAAAAAAAACTTGAAGCCGTCAATCCACCGAGTAGGTGAACAAGCATTTGAGCGTTTCACACTCCGTTTCAATCGATTCTTTCTCATCAGGAGGGTAGAGCAATTTAAAAAAAAAAAAAAAGGAAAAAGGAAAAAGGAAAAAAAGGAAACTCCATTTTCTTTCACCTACAAATTCAGCTCTGTTATTTAACTCCTTTTCACGTAACCTCCTCTCCCTCTCCCTTTTAATAATTTATTATTATTATTATTATTTTATAATATTGTTTCATTTATTTATTCGATTATTTTTGATAAACATTTATCTTTGTTTAAATTTTTTCTAGAAAATGCTTCAAAAAATTAAATAAATAAAAAGAGAAGCTATATAAAGAAAAGAAAAAATATTTTTTTACCAAGTAGGCACATATTTCATTTTATATCTGAGATTATTATTGAACCTCTCTCTCTATATATAATAATAATAATAATAATAATAATAATAATAATATATTATATATATATTTGAACTAATTTTAATACTTTTTTTTTCTTATCCATGAATCTTGTAATATTAGAATAAAAAGAGATTCATTAAAAAAACTTTTTGATGATAGGCATTTTTTATACCTCTTCTCATTTTTCCGTCTAGAATAAAATGAATTGCATTTATAAATCAAAAGAACTTATATAAACATCCATTAAGTCAATCCAACGAATTATTTTTTATGCATACCCCTGGAAGGCTAATGGAAAGATTACTAATTGTGAAATTAATATATCAAATAATAAAAATATACTAAAAAAAAAAAACGAAATTAAAACAAATATATTCAAAGTTTTATTGAAATAAAAAAGGCTAAAATGAAAATAGTGAATCGTTAAATATAATAACATTATTGGATACTGGTTTATTAACAAAAAAAAAAAATATTCGCGCGTGAACTCAACTCATAATAGAATATCAAAAATGTTTGCTATTTTTACTTTCTCTTACCTATAAATAAAATATATAATGAGAAAAAATAAATAAAACATTACTTTCTCACACAAGAGAAAGTAAAAATGGGTCTCGTTAAATGATCTGTCTCTCTGTGTGTGGATATGGACAAAATTTCTCAAAAACGAAAAAACGTTCGAAGGTCCTATTTGATATTTAAGCTAGGTACTGATGTCACATTTGACATTAAGGTTTTAAATTTAATTGGTAAATGAGTACTAGTACTTTACTGATGTAGTTTTTTTATTATTTTCGATTTTCTCAAAATCGGCTCTAACAATTTTCATTAAAATTCATAAATCAATTATTAGTGATTATCGAAATGTACTAATCGTTATCAGACATAAAAATGTTTGTGGACCATTTTACCCTTGTACCTTTTTTTTTTTTTTTTTTTTTTTTTCGATTTTCTCCTAAATCGCTCTAACGATTTTAATTAAAT
>JAAAKE020020993.1:0-10373 GCA_010014785.2 Anisolabis maritima | reverse complement strand
AAGGCGGACCTACACCATATTAAATTATAATTTGTTGATTTTTTAAGGTGTTTCCATTATTTTGTCCACCACCTGTACTTCTTGTCACTGCTATCTTATAGATATTTCATCTTTAATCGAAGACAATCCAAAGACTAACTTCATTCATTTAAATTTAAATTTTTGCTAAGTTAATTAAAACTATAGGATTCAAAAAACTTTTATTTGCCGGCCGGCTATAATCTTTATACATGGG
Source organism: Anisolabis maritima (assembly GCA_010014785.2). Lineage (NCBI taxonomy): Eukaryota > Metazoa > Arthropoda > Insecta > Dermaptera > Anisolabididae > Anisolabis > Anisolabis maritima. Next base: position 10,138 of record JAAAKE020020993.1, on the reverse strand, counting down.
AAGGTGAGGAGATAAATTGTGCCCTGACCTTTATTATTAGTACCCTTCCTAGGTCGAAGAGGTTGCCAATGCAGTGGGTTACTGGTGTCGCCAAAAGTCAGTCTCATTCTTTTCTGACGGCATCCAAATACTAGTGCATCAATGGTAAGTGCATCGACACCAGTGGGGACTATATCGAAAACTGGATTACTGCTCGGAAAGAGGACATTTCAAACTTTATTTTGATTAGATGATTTTTCGAGTTCTGTTCGATTTATATGAATGAGATATAAATATTAAAGACATGTCTTGAACCTAGGTGGGTGAGTCCGGAGGTCTTGTTTTAAGAAAGCATATCAGTTGGAGATTCCGGGGTGGCTTGATCCACCAGCAAAATAATATACTCATAAAATTTTTTTTTTTTATTGTAACATCTTTCATCAATTAATAAATAAGTTACAGACCAGGAGGAAAAATATATTGAACATCCCTTGTATCTTTAAACAGCAAGTATATTTGCCAAGCATACCGGGGTCATTTTCACACAATAAAGTCCCACCTCACTCGACTTTGAGAAAAACACTGATAATAAATAATAAATAATAGTTCTTTTTATTCCTTGTCTCCAGTTTATTTCTAAAGTTTGGCCGATTGCGGGCTTCAACTTACATCCCTGTATAGATACATAAATTTTATTTAAGAAATGAAAAATTTCTGCGTAGAGAAGTAAAAAATACCTGTAGAGTAAATCCAAAAGAACCGTTTTTTTTCTCTACAATTATTGTTCGCCGTCGTCTGTCTTCTTCTGGTTTTGTTGAGGGCAATCGGTCTGATTTGACTCTTTCCATTATAGAATTCTGAAAAATAAATATATATGATTTAATAAAATACTTCTAAAAGAAAAAGGATTTTTTATAGATAAATATTAAACAGTCGTAAGTGGGATGGTGAAAAGGATGTCCTAGCATAAAGCGGAGTATATTGAGGAGCAAGAAATTTTACCATAAAATCGAAATTGAATGTTAAATATATAATATAAAAAAAAATAATTTGTAATGGATTTGAGAAAGGTTAGGGAAACAAAATTTCTAACTTGACTGAAAATTCCTCATTCACTGGGGGTGCAGTAAAAAATTCTGATACTATAGACGCCATGATTTCAAAAGTTCTCTTAATGAGAGTTGTATGGCTTTAAATTATAATTTACATATTCTAAAAATGTTTTTCCGTATTATCTTTTTTTTTTTTAATTTCATAACTAATTTATATATTTGGATTAGAATGCGTGATAAACATTTTGAATTAATTTAAATTCATCCAAGCTACGTTTTCTACATTGCAGAACAGTTACAAAATCATTTGTCCGCAATATCTTCATATGATTAAGAAACAAATGTAGAAAAAGTGGGGGCAGTGAGAGTTGAGGGACCCATTTCCGACTTATCCATGAGCGATTGCTTTTGAAAATTGATTAATTTTCCAAAAATAAAAGATCTTATTTATATCCAATTAATGTCTGAGTCGCGACCCTCAAGCATGTAATTCATTTTCCGTCGAAAAAAATTTGGTAAAAATGGATTAAGCTAAAGTATGTGCATCTAATTTATTATAATTATATATTTAAAAAATAAATATTAAAATTTATTGTTTTTTTTTTTATAAAGCAGGAAAATCTTTATTAAAAAAATATAAAATCCAGGAGGAAGGCAAAAAACTCAAAATCTTTGCCTAAATTTTATACAATGCTACTGTAATGGGAGAACTGGGAAAAATCTAAGTAAATATTATTTATTCAAGTGGGAGGAAAGGAGGGCAACATTTCAACATTGTGTTGAGGTGAAGGGTCAAAAGAATCTCTAAAGACGAGACCTATTAAATTGTTTAATGGGAAAATCAAAATATTTATTTTATTAAATTAAAAAATATATTAAGCCTCTTGAAAATCTTTTGCAAGATAAGATAGAAATAAAATAAAATATTAGGAGTGTAAATAATTACAAATATAAATTTTGTGATAACAAGGGATAACAACAAATTCAAATTTCCTCAGGCCTGGAAATTTTTCCTCCGAAATTGGGGGGCAATGTCGACTGAGAAGAGGAGCAAATCGGATCTATTTGACACTTGGATGAGGGGAAAGACAGGCAGAAAGAGCAGAAGAAATATCAAAATATGAGAATAAGAAATGCTATTAATATATAAATATAAATTATTAATAAATAAATATTTCTAAGACGAATAATTTTTGTACTGATCATCTAAATATATATATATATATATTTTTATTTTTTTAATTCACGAAGTCAGTAAAGTTTCATAAATTTATAATATATAACTTATAAAAAAAATGTTTAATAACAAGTTTAATTAATCATAGGAATTTTTAATTTAATGGATGTCGGTCCCCGCATTAATTCTAGGGAAGAGAATGAGCAAACTTTCATTTTAAAGCTTCTTCAAGCTTTCGCCAAACTTAGAAAGTTATTGCATCATCTTGTTTGTAGTGCCATTTAGAAGCCTCAAGAGGTTATAAAAAAGATAAAATAAGTTCATATTTGTAATATAATCTTAAGTAGGAATATAAACCTTCATACCCTTTATAAGGAATAATTTTGTTTTCTCTTCCGGTTTCAGAGATCAATTAATATTTAGAAATTTATTGATTTATTTACAAACGGGAAAACAGCAAAATTTAATTGGATATTTTTATGCACTTAGCTAAACAAGCCTCAGGTTGAAAGAGCCAAAGGTATATTATATCGTTCAGTAGGTTCTTAAATTGAGGGTCCTCTCAGATCAGATTTTTTTACACAAATTATAGGACCGATATTTTTTCTGGGGTTATTGTTACAAATGAAATTCTAGTTATATGAGCTGATTGGCTTTTCAACCTTTCTGCGATGAATGACAATCAATGAATAAATAATTGAATTGTTATAAATAAAATTTAACGAGTAATCGAAATCAGTAAAGTAGCCATGATTCATGTTTGGTAGAGGGTTGACTGAATTGGGAGGGGAGGGGGAAATAAAATATTTTCTCCAAATATATATTAAGTTACTTATATATTTAATTATTTGAAAAGAAATTTTAAAAACAAATTAAAAACTATTCAGGTAGAAAAATGGATACAAAGAACTTCACGCATCATTATATATATATATATATATTTCTCTATTTTCTATAATCTAAATGTTTATTATTGTGCCGTTGGATATGAAAGTGCTTTAAATCAAATATTTTTTGTTTAGAACCTTTATATGAATTATGTTGAGTTCATGACTTTCAACTTTAATTTTAAAGGCCGAAAAAAAGCCCTAAAAAAAAATTAAATTTAAGGGAAAGAATTCTTCATTTCTTTCTTATTGCAATTTTTTCAAATAAAATTCATTTTAAAAAAATGGCATTTTGTCTGTTTGTCGAAATATGCAGTTGTATAGAGCAATTCAGTAACGGGCTTGAAATTGTTTTAAAGGAACATGTTAAAGGTAAATGACTTATCTTAATAATTTCCCTTAAACATATCATCACAATATGATATAAATATGAGTAAACGTTCTTTAGTCAGAGTTGTAGCAAAAAATGGTTTATTAATATATTTAAATATGAAATTTCTTTGAAAACTAATTTTTCTTTTCAGCTTTCCGTACACAGACCGAAGAACGGATTTGTAGTGACCAGATCAGTTTTATTTTTAACTTCTTTATGCTCTTTATAAATTTTTATTTTATAAGATTTTGACATACAAATTAAACTATGTAAAACAAAATTTTTTCAAATAATAGTAAATATTGAAATAAATTAATAATATACTATTATTATTATTACATTACCTATATATACAAAAAGAAATAAAGAAGTTCCAAAAATTATTAGTTTTATCTAGTCTTTTGTAAACAATTACAACGATGTCCGGCGAATGAAAGTAAAATTAAAAATAACTCATTCTATCTCAATGATCTCACTGCGGAAGAGAGAATTTTTTTAAAATAATAAAAATAGATGGATATTTATTTCAAAAGTTTGCGGAAAATTTCATTTCGCCTACTCTAGGGGAGCAAGGAATTTTAAACAAGGTGATAAATTTTAGTGTTGCTATTAGGAGGAAAATGTAAAGTTTAAAATATCCATAATATGATATAAAAATTAATAATAATATGTCATAAGTGGATTTGTCGTGTTTTTGATTAAACGATGTTTAATAACTTTCCCAATCTATCTCACATTTTTTATGAGTCAGATGCTGTTTGATCGATACTCTACGCAGCATTTCTCTTGCTTTCAAAGGAAAAATGCATCCATCACAAAATACACATTTGAGAATTATTTCCCTTATGTAAAAGTTATACTTTTAGATAAACATTGATAATACTAGGAAATTTCATTTGATAACGAAAGGAGAGTGGATATCATTTCAATCGAATATTATATAATATGAAAACAAAAAATAAAGAGAATAATAAATAGTAAATATTACAAGAAAATATACATGTATAAAAAAATATCACAAGGGTGATAATGATGCAGGATAATTAGAGAGGCGATTGTCGATCATTCGAATCTCTCGGAACATTAAACTCACAATTTTGAATCCTGGTTACATAATTAATTTTTTTTCTAAAGTATAAACAAGACGTTCAAAAAAATTTCCCAAATAACTCTATGAATATAACGAAAGCGTAATCTACTAAGAGTAATCCTAGCCTTGATTAAGGATCGGCATTAAACTATGTATACAACAAAAATGTAATAAAAACCGGCCCGTCGAAAAGCCTGACTTAAGTTCAGAAGAATAAATGCCAGCCTTAGCTCAGCTAATTCGTGGTCGCCATTCACATACTCATCAGGTGTGAGCCCCTGGGTGTATAATGAAATAGTTAATAAACAGAAAATAATGTTCTAGGGACCACTAAAATTTTCTCACAGACTTATGCGGACAACAGAATTTCACTTGAAACTAACATCAAACGGCTATAAGGACATTTCCAAAAGAGATGAGTGGTGAAAAATAAGGTTTCACGGGAATTTGCTTTCCCATTGTTTAAAATATAGATAGATATCTAACGGCATGGTCAGCCTATGTTGGCCTGCACAGTTCATATATTTAAACTAAAAATATTAGAAAGTTAAATTTTAATATTTTTGGATTATAATTTAATTAGAAATATAATCTGGGAAAAGTCGATTCATATATCCTTGTAGACAGGAAGATGACTACTTCATTTGTTTTAATATGAAATTAGGAAATTAACCAAAAATTAATTTGTAGAATAAATCTTAAACATACTCTTCATGAGTCAGCGCTTCTCGAGGTCATGTGCGATGATAATATCGACTTGTTTAACATATTTTAAATGGCCCTCAGAAATCTCTCAGGCTCTCCTGGGAAAAAAAAATTGATTCTCCATGCGAAAAGAAAATCTAGGCTGATAAATTATCTTACTTTCCCACTGTTTAAAAGATTCTAATAAAATAAATATTATTCCTCTATTTTTTATATTTCTTATATTAAAAAATAAATTTTCTATTTAATTAAAAATTTCCTTATTTAAAATGCATTTTATAATTTTTTTTTTTTTCAATATTCTCTTGATTTCTAATTTTTATTCGTGTATATAATTCCTAAGCCTTTATCTTTCTTATTTCTGGAGCTGGTTGCCTTTCTAATGGTTGATTAGTACTAATATTTTATAACTGAAATTAATGACAAAAATTTTTTTAAATAAATTTATATCTATTTTTTTTAATATTTAATAAGGCAAAAAATAAAAAATATATAAGTATAATTTCTTTTAAGAGAAATTTTCTTTTGATTAAACATTGTATTTTATTATATTTTGTTATTAAAACGTAGATTAATTCAACATTGATATTAATAGAGGTTTTTGCCAGACCAGGGGAAGGAGGGGAGCCCCCCACACCATATAGCTGTTTCGATATTTCATTTAAAATTTTTTTTTATCCTAGTCCATAAAAAATTAGATCCAAAAAACATTTTTCTTTGCGTTGAATATTTTGTTATTCCCCAACGATATAAAAGTACTTGCTTGCTTTTTTAAGGAAACAATTAAATAAGAATATTATATATGAAAATTTTAAGAGCTATTCAAAAAAATTTTCTAAATTAGGAAGTTATATAATTATTTAATGAATTGTAATTATAGATAATATAAGATTATTTAAAAATAATAAGTTTTGATGAACATTTTCAAAACGAATTGAGAAAGGTTATCGACCAGCAATAAAGACATTGGGTTAAGCCTTTTAAACGCATGCAAACTTCTATTGTGATATTCCGGAAGTCACACCCTTTTAGTCTTAGGAAGTTATTGATATGCATTAATAGCACCATCATTAAATTTTCTTTAACGATGACTTAATAAAAATTCATAAGAAATGGAATAAACTAGTGATAAAATAATGAAAATTGGATATAAAGAATTTTTTGTTTAATCATTACATACAAAGATAAAAAAATTTTGGCCCATCATGTTTCTAAAAATATATTAGGCATATATAAAATTTTAAGATTATACAAATCTTGCCAAATTTAACATTTCATTTAATTTGAACCACCTACCGGGATTTCTGTTTATTTACCGAGGTGCTTTCATGCACGGAGACACACCGGGAAGTTACTTTATATGATATCTCTCCCTCCTATTTTAATTTCTATCTAACTAAGTATACCTATATCTAATTCCATCCGGTCCCTTTCATCCTTCCTATTCTATGTCCTAGTTTGTGGAGGGACTCTCTCAGAACCGACGTGTAGCTTACTCCTTGCGAAGAGTGCATCATTGAGAGAGAATCCTCTTTACGTCCCTTCCATAGTGGTGTCACAACTTCTCGTAGATTTAACTGAGGGTTCTATTGTGGTAGGATCCAATGTTCCAATTCAGGGTATAATTGAGGATTTGTTTAAATATTTTCATTTAATGAAAAAATCCCTCATACCCGGGATGCGAACACCTATATCCTACCGACTCTACTCTTTCGCCAAATTTAAAAATATACTTTTTAATAAATATGAATTTTATTAATAATTTTTTATATAAAAGTTCAAAAAATATACAGCAAATTCCCTATTTTCTGTATCCTTTTATAAATATTATGACCACTGGCAAAACCTGAAGATCTTTCGTATATCTAATAATACGAAAGGTTTCTGGAGCGGGATGAGGACAGAATCCCTGAGATGAACTTCTCTTGGGGTTTTCTCTCTGTTACCCTGCTGATATAGAATATCATCCATGGCTGTAAAATATAACCTTAATGAGCAGTGTTTTTTATCCTGTGTCCTCTGTCTTTAAACCAGAAAATTTTTGCCGGCCGGGGAAAAATTTCGCTCGGATAATGTAACTGTTACATGATCGAATTTTCTAATAAGGAAGCATCAGCAGATTTAATACTAACTAAAAATGATAATTTTAAAATATTGTATTTTATTTCTAAACTGATCTACGAAATATTTATCCTATTTTCATCGATCTCTATGTGTGAGGAGAATGAAGGATTTCGATCTAGAGAATTGTTACCAAATAGTCCAGTCATTTAGGGCTCAGTACCGATCTGTTGGATTCAGGAGATATTCTTGGTTTTTGGGTGTTTCCATATATTGTATTCAGTAATAAAGTAATATTATATTCAAATAAGAAGAAACCAATAATTTTATCATTACAAATATCATAACAATTATTATTATCGGGTAACCACTATCTTGGTCTCTGGTGTTTAGAAAATTCATATCATAGGTATTGAGTTATCTTCTTCTTAAAATGATTCCAGACACCTTTCGACTTGAATTTAGAGAATAAAGAGATATTCTTAAAAATAATATCAAATGTGATCATATTTCTATGGTTTCAGGATACCCTAATATGATTAGATTTTGATATGTTCCTTGTTCTAAGATTCTGTTCTTGAAAGTTTGAATCTCGACATACTGTAGTGTTTCCAATTTTACCTATAATAAAATAATTGAGTTATTTCGTTGGATCTTCAAAAAGGTCCAAAATAATTTAAAAAGTGCTTTCTTGTCAGCCTTGAAAGGCAAATGGTTTTTTAGTCCTAATGAGTTTAACACCCATGGTATTAAAATATAATGGAAGATAAAAAAAGGGACTAACATTAAAAAAAAATGAAGGTGATTTAAGATATCAGTAAAAAATGATGAAGAAGGCAAACAAATAATTTTTCATATGTTATTTTGAAGGAAGCCAACTTCCTCTATTGAAGAGTAACCTGTTGTAATTTAAAGGTAAAAATTTCGAATTTCAAAAATTATATTCAATTCATTTATCAAAAGGAAGTCTTTGGTTTATTATTTAACATTATTCTTGATCCCCTTCCATAACTAGTGAATTCTAATCTTCCTTTAACCCTAAGACCTCCTGTGACTGGATCTCCCTCCCTTCTTCTTCTATCTTCCCTAAAACATACGATCTCCAATCTCTCACTTTGTCTTACTCTTCTTTTTGTCTGCATGTAACCACATTATAGGACTGTTGGAACTTATGCTTCCATATCCAAAAAAAAAAAAACTTCAACATTTTAAAAATAATCTTGATAACAATAAATTAAATGAATTAAAATCACCCATTTTGAAAAATTTCAAAAACATACGATTCTAACCCAAAGTACACTAATGACACACAAGGTTTGATCTTGCTGAAAAATTTGAATTTTGAAGCAATTTTAGAAAGTTAAATCAATATTTTTATTTCTAAAATGATAAAAAAAAATGTGTATAGAATAATAAAAAAAAAAGAGTTCATTATTTATTTGTGGCGTCATTTGGGGTGGATAAGAGGTAAGTGACTCCATTGGAGATCCCAAAGAACTTTAGGTGGGTGACTCACCCTCCTCCCCATTCATTCGTTGATTTTAATGAAATAAAATATCGAGGGTCAGATGGTCTGGGAATCCAAAATAATTCAATTTCTACATAGTAAATAAGTGATACTAGAGGCAGAATAACCTCCGATTTGTTCCACCAGTGACTAATACTCTAAACATCTCTCTGCTCCCTCTTTTCACAAAATGTTGAACTTCAACCCTTGCAATTTATGAATTTATAGTCTTGATAATTTTTAAAAACATGTATTAAACTCTACGAACTATACGAAGGTCATACTTGGAAAATATTATCTTTTACGTCAATTTTTAATTATATTTATATAATCAATTTCACTATATCTATCGTTGGTTTATACTATTTAAAAAATATAGATCTCACTATTATAGTATAGGAACAGATTAGGACTTTAAGGCTTATCGCGGAGTTAAATAAATTAAAAAAACATTACAAACTCTAAAATATATAATTTAAATATAAGAGTAAATATATGTATAAATATAAATATCTACGTATAAATAATTGTATTTTTACTTAAAAACTAAATAATAAAGTATTTTCAATAATAATAAATAAAATATCTTAAAAAATAATTTGAAACATTTTCTTTTAAAAAAACAGATCACGATATTAGGGAAAGTCTAAGGGGATCCTGAATATTTTGAAGATGTCTTGTTTAAATACTTGCTAAAACAATGTTTCCAAATCTTTTTGATGTCGAGGAATGCTAATTTTCCGGGGCCTCCATAAAAAATGGAAATTTGAAGATATTTTATTACTATTTTCTGGGGGGTAAGGGAGTGAGATTTTCCAATATTTTTGGTAAATCTTTCATGTCAATCATATTATTTTTCAAAACAATGGCAAGATTGAGATTCCTTCCAAAGCTAAAGAAATTTACAAAATAAGAAAAAAAAAGTAAATTAGGTTCAAAAAATTGCAAAAGAAAGATGAATTTTTACAAGTGCAAAAAAAGAAACAAACTTTAAGATTCATATAAAAATTTAAAGCTAAAATTCCAGAAAAATCCTAGTTTCAATACTGATATCATTCCTGTTTTCTATATCAAATTACTTTTTTGTTTTGATAATAACTTTGATAACTTAGGTTTTTTTGGCCTTGAAAATTTCCTGCAAAATTTTTTAAAACAATATATCATTCATCGAAAATGTAGAGTAGGGTATTGTATTATTGCAACTTACTAATGCTTATATATATATATATATATATATATATATATATATTTATATATATATATATATTCATAAGTATCTATATATATATATATATATATATATATAT
>JAAAKE020020982.1:0-10373 GCA_010014785.2 Anisolabis maritima | reverse complement strand
ACAAAATATTACAATTTTTTAAATCGATTATTACAATTATTAAATAAGTTTTCCAAAAATAGAGGCCTTGGCTTAAGTGAAAGGAAATTATTTCCTTAATCGTTTCGCTAATAGGAATTCTATTTATCTAAATTTCTTTGTTGATTATTTTTTTTTTTTCTATAATTTGATACAAATTTTATATTTATTAATATAATTTTAATTTATATTTATTTTTATTTTTTGTAATTTATATATTTATTAATATAATTTTTAATTTTATTTATTTTTATTTGTTAAAAATTCTAGGATAGCTTTGCTCTATTTACTCTATTTCCAAACATCCACTTGCGATGTTATGATTTTGACACCTGTGGATATTTATAGACTCACCTTTTGTTGATCAATTACTTTAATTAAGAAAAAACCAGTCAAAATGAATTTTCCCGAAGATGAAACCTCGACAGATCGATTTGTCAGCCCAAAACCTCCCTAATACGTGAATTTCAAAAAAATCCTTAGTGCCGTTTTCGAGCTCAAAAAACATATATATATATATATATACAATTATTGCTCGTATAATAAGATTAGATACATATAACCCTGTCCCTTGGTGCAGAGGTAGAGGTTTCGCCTTATAAACCAAAGGCCAGTGGTTCGCTTCCCGTCCTGAGCGACAAATATTTATTTCTATTATATTGGCTACCAATTAATAGAAATAAATAAGGACGGAGTCTAAAGGGCCTCAGATCAAAAATTAGATACATATAAATATGTAGAGATTAATTAGTAATTAATCTAAATAATAACCTTTAAAAAGTTATTTATTTATTTTTTAATATTCCATTATAGCCATTCAGATTCCATCCATATTTATTTAAACTATGGTAATCACTATTTTGAATAAATTTATCGCTCAAAATACGAACCAATGGCTCTTAAATCATGAAATTTTAATAAACAGGGGCATAGAAAACCTAAAGGGTCTTATTAATAAAAAAAATTTTAAATAAATTTATTAATTTAATAATAAATAATAATAAATATGTAGAGACAAAAGAGCTTTATAATTATTTTATTAAATATTTTTCACTTATTATTATAAAATTCAGATGAATTTCATGCCTCTTGGATCACTAAATATCATTTAAATCTTTTAATTATTATTATTATTATTATTCATATGGAATTGACCAGAGATAGCAATAGTAATAAAAGGCCAAAATTCAAGGACATATTTTATTGAATCAGAGGCCATTGTCTTTTCATTCATTTTGAAATGCACTCAATTCATTTTTAGAAATTTATTTCTTATTTACCTAATTAATTTTTTTAAAGCCTTTAATTAAAGCAAAAAACGTGTCCTTTGGCATACATCACTTCCTATTGCCGGTTTCTCGGTCGATGCCTAATTCCTGGTGATTAATTTGTAAGTGAGAGGCTCTTCACATTTATATCTAAGCTCCGATTGTGTATACAATGTTCACACAAATTTCAAATAAAATGACATTTGAGAGAGAAAAACAATAATTTGAAATTCGGCCACTCAGAAAACAATTCAAAACTTTCTTTCACTCGAAAAAATCATATACCATAGTTAAGAGTCAATAATAAAGAAAAAGAATTTATTGTATTAATATAATAGGAGTTTGTGTAAAATAAGTGCAGTTTTTGGCCAAGGCCAGAAAAAATATTTGATCAAACAAGGACATGAAAGAAGTATCAAAGAGGGCTTATTTTTGGATGATTGATGCATTGGAACAATCATTCAAAGTAAATAAAATAAAATAAAAATTGATTGAATAATTTTGTAAAAAATATCATAGAAAATGGATTAAAAGCAAGTTGTTTAATGTGCTTACTCACACTACATAATTTAAATTAAAATTTTCCTGCATATAAGATATAAGGAATTATTTTGAATATATCTCATATTTTTGCCTAAATAAACTTTAAATAACACGTAGAGACTTTTTTATTTCTGTTATCAAGATATTTGAGTAATGAATGTATATATATATGCATATATGTATATACAAATTATATAAAAGTTGAAAAGTAGTGTCATATACTACTTATTATCAGTACTCATTTCAAATATCATCTAATAAATAATTGTTTTATGAATTTTAATTAAAAGTGTTAAGAGTGAGAAAAAACTAAAAAAGAACATGAATAAAGTACTAGTAATCGTTGGCCAATTTTATTCAAAAGTTTTGAAGTGTACGTGACAAGGACACCTAGCTTAAATATAAAATTTCAGCCTCGCATATTTTTTCGTTTTTGAGAAATCTTGTTCACACACAAACACAGACAATTGCGAGACCCATTTGTTTAGATTAGGTCTCAAAACGTGTATTTCCTTTGAAATCTCGACATCAATATTTTTTGTTTTGCAATTTTACTTTCTCACTATATTGTTCCGTTACCGGCCCTTTCGGGGTTTTCCTCCGATAGGTTTTAATTTGATTCAGGCTAAAGGAAATAGCTTTCCCAATTTCTTACCGTTAGGAATAACTTTTCTAACTTCTTTTTAACTCGACCCCAGGTACTATCTGAACCAAGCGGTAATTATAGGATCTATTTATATCAAGTAAATTAAATAAAACATTAAAATAAAAGCTTTTATTGGTAATCTCGATTATATGAATAGTAAAATTTATATTATGTATCGTCTATATATTAACAATGTTAATATTTTTACCTTTTCGGTCATGGGGGAAGGGGAGTGATTATTATAATATTTCTATTAAATATCAAAATTTTTTATATGAAATAATAATGTTTGTTTAATCGGATGTTGAATAACTTAATTATGTTAAAATATATTATATTACTCTAACCTTCAAAGATTTTTATGTTCGATCAGTTAATCAACTGATTTGTACAAAGTTTATTTATTTCTATCCGGTAGTTGATTTATTTATTATTTTTGTTTACATTCTGGAATTTTTTTTTTAAGTCTATCGGCATCTGTGGCCATTTAGACTCCGTCCTTATTTATTTATATTAATCTGGTAACTATTTCTTATATTATTAGATTAAAATAAAATATTTTATTTTGTAAGGTTATATCCTTGAAAATATAATATAAAATTCTAATAATTTTCTTTTCATTTATTTTTTTCTTGAAAAATTCAATATATTACGTTTTTTAATTTCTTTCTTCAGTATTTCTTTTATTTTGTTAAGAGATAAAATTATTACGATATTTTCTTATTACTAACTTAAATTTTTATTCGTTATTTGATTATTTTTGATTATTAATAATTACATGTTTTGCGTTTTCTTACAGATATAATAATAACAGAGTAATTTGCTCCTTTCTTTTCAATAATCTGTGTTTCATTGTAGTTTATTTTGTTTTATTGTTTTCTTAGTATTATTTTTATATTTAATTTGGTACGGCTGGTCTCTTTAGATGTTTTACATACCAAGGGTACCAAATCTTGCTGTTGAACATTATACTAGCAATATATGTGACACCAGATAAAAAAGAGTATATGTTGTTTTTAAAAGAGGAGCGCTCCGTGAAGGAATCAGTAGCGTATATAACATGGGCGAATGCAAAATTCCTAAAGGGATCCAAATCGACAGATCTCTCATTTAGTGCGTTATATGTCGCGCATTTGACACCCGGCCTCCTTCAGAGGCTGTTCTAAACAACTAGAGCTCAAAAAGAAATTCAATTCGAAATTAATGGAAACCAAGTTAAATAGGGACACAAAACTAGAAAAAATCAACTCAACAATCAAAAAAAAAATAAAGTATAGCGATGCACTGCGCAACAGCGACCCCAATATAGCACATACCACAGAGCAACTCAAAAGGCTTTCAATTAATTTAAAAACTACGTTACAGACCAAATTAAAACCCTACACCTACGTCTTTCCTCCATCCGCCAAAGAAGTGAATTTATCAATAACATTAACTAACCTTTTACAAAACAATGGATAGGGTATTTTTTTTTTATTTTTAAGTCTCTCGGCATCTGAGGCCATATAGACAATACTTTTTATATGGTCGAATGAAAAATGTTTTTAAAAGCTAACATGATATTATTAGCAACCTGCAATCAACACCAAGCCACTCTTAATACGCATGCCTTTGCTTCTTGGTTTAAGCCACCGCATTGAGTAGGTTCGTTTTGCGTTTCAAAATTCTTTTGCTTTTATTAATTTTCTAGAATTCATCATTTTCACTTAAAAAAAATCTTTAATAATTTATTTTATTAATTTTTCCAGCTTAACTTATTTCTTGCTTTTAATATTTTGATGACTAATATACAAAATTTTATTTTTATACTAAAAGTGATTATATACGCTATCTGTAGACCATTTGATTGATTTTATCTAAAGGTGTTATTTTGGTTCCCTATTTTAAATCTCATTTATTTTCCAGTTACGATGAAAATTAAATTATATATAACATTCATTTTTTGAAATCCCCAGTAATAAAAATTATTTATTAAATTATTATTAAATTTAAATTTTTGTAGGCTCTTTTACACCGTCGCAATATAATGCTTAGATAGGTAAGAGTAACTAAAAAGAGAGTCAGCGTGAACAAGTGAGGAGCACAGTGGCTCATCGTGGGACAGAGTGTAGAGAAAGGTGGAAAATGATTAATTATAATTTTTTAATTTGCTTTTCTTCTATTTCTTCTATTTATACAATTTTCTTTGGCTTGGCCCCATCTCTAAATACGGCAATGACATATATTTGTGAGTATAATCATAACATTATTATTCATTTACATCCTAAAATTAATTACTGCCTTGATATAATTAATACCTTTAGCTTGAACAAGGTTATTGATTATTCATCATCAAGGAATATAAAAATCTCAATCTTGCATTATAGTTTTATGTAATTGTATGTTAGAGAGAATATAAAGATAGGCAATAAAAAACTAAAGTAAAGGGATGTGGTCTCCCCTTGACTTTCTTGTAAATACATATATATAGGGAAAGTAATTTTACTAAACTTTAACATCTAAACTATATCTGTTTATTTGACTCGTCTCAGTGAAATCATTTTTCAGTTACCACGATTTTTAAAAAAACATTTCAGCTAAAGCATCACTTCTGGTTGTCGGAAGTTGGCCAAATTTTGACATTCATCTCCGATTGTGATATATTGTTCCTATACAACCTTTGACTCGTCTCCGTGAAATCATATTTGAGTTATCACGATTTTTAGAAAAACACTTCAGGTAAAGTGCCACCGTCGGTTGCCAGAAATAGCCCAAAATTTCGTAGAGTTTTTGATTTACAATTTGCAAGTTTAATATACTTGGTGTATATATATATAATCTTTCTTTACACTCTCCTAGGAAAAGTAGATCAATAAAATCTAAAATAATATTTTAGTCGAATAATCAGAAGTCGACGATTAATTAATTAATTGAGAGAATTGGCAAAAGATAAATTTTTTTACTAAATTTAACAATAAACCCAAACATCATGTGAGATCAATAGAAAAAAAGACGGTACGTTGCGGGAGATAAGAAGAATTAGAGAAAAAGATTCGAGAAATATTAGTATTCTTAAAAATTGGGACATGAACTTGGAAATGGAGTGCTAAGTGATCGAATAATCACCTGCTAATAAGTTAACGATTTAAGCAATAAAATATTAAAAATTGTGTTCTCTAAAGTCCGAAAATATAATAAATTTAAGAGAATTACGTGATAGAATAAATATATAATTTTTCTGACGTTCAAAAAAGAAAAAAATATGGAAATTTTACTACTAGAAAAAAGCACATTACTAATTAGTTATTGGTAAGCTGAATGAAGGTCGTGACAATTCGCGTCTATCTTAAGTCATTGAATGGGTAAGTCAAGGGTTCTTTTAGGCCAAAAGAAATAGGAAACGGCCGCCAACCGCCCGGTCGACCACAAACCCCTTTCTTCACTTTAATGGTTCATTGCCAAGGTCCATGGCCAAGACAAAATAATTATTAGGATATTTATTTGAAAAACCTGAAAAACATTCTCCAATTGGCGTCCTTGTCCTTGCAAACTTGCCTATGGAGAGGGGAGAAGCCCACCTTCTCTTCCCTATAAACGACACTTTATCACCTCTATTTAGTTAATCTTTTGATACCATAGTGATCGTTTCAAATTGGAATAGTGGGAGATATTGGTGTTATCAGATCAGTGTGAAACTAAAGTGAATAGCTCCCCAGATGAAATACAGGTTTGTGTATTTAATTGAAAAAAAAAAATTATAATAGATAGAAAAATAGATTACTAATAAAAATTAAAATATATAAATTTTATTACTAATATAAAAATATTAAAATTTTAATAAAATTAATTTTTAAATTACAATACCATGGGTTGAATAAATTCTTCCTTTTTTTGTTTGTTGTAAGGTAAGCAACCCAAATGACCCCTAAATGATTAATAGATTTTTCGATTAATTGCTTCAAATCTTCTCTAGATTGGGCCACGCATGTGCAGTTTTTAAACCACTCTAGAAATTAACAATTGAGAATAAGCGATCTGCTCTAGAGCAATTAAGCGAAAAACCTGAGTTGGTCATTTCGGTTACGTACCTTCCAGTAAACAAAAACGAACGAATTTATGCACCCACTGATAGTAGGGAAATTAAATTATATTAGAGAAAATTAGGATAGCATGGCTAGTCAGAGTAAAGGTAAATTAGAAAAATTTTCCAGTTGACAGATACGGATGAGAGTAGAAAACTTTAGCTACTCTTACTTTTCTACATAGTTCTTCAGCCCTCTGTTTGAAATTATATTATTTTAAAATTACAAAAACATGGGTTTTTGCACCCCATAATAACTAGCAATGCTGCCTACTATACTATGGCAAATCCAATTTCATTCTTGAAAATTTGCATTTATTTTGATGTGTTAGAATTCGGGCTTTGTAAGTGTACAAGTGAAAGAGAGAAACGATGAGGAGGGGGAACGAAACCCCTATAAAACAAAAAAAAAAAAAATTATGATCTTATTTTTAAAAATATACGGAAATTTATAAAGTTTTCAAACAAAAATTCCAACTAACATTTTTATTTGTGCCGGTTAAGGAAAAATATTGTATTTTATATTTTTAGCCAACTCTAAGTGAAGATGCTTCCTCATCCCTCTCCGCCCCCCTCCCCAACTCCGTGAGCAAGTGGTTCTCTAAAATTTAGGGAATAATAATTTATACACACCTGAATTATCATATTGAAGTCACTACTCTAGAAAGAGGAATAAAAAATCGAAGATTTAAATGTTTCAACATATAAATTCCTTAGGAAATATTTTGCATAAAATTATATTCATATTTAATTATTTAATTTTTAATTTTTAATTAAATGACCTTCTTCAGACAAACAGGTAGATATGTTGATGTCGTTATGAACTTCAACTAATTAAAGTCAAAGTTCTTTTAGAATTAAATTATATAATTAGGTGTTTATTACATTATTTGTTGTCCCCGAAAGTAGTTATCTTTCTTAGCAAGGATATTTGTATGCAGAAGGCCACGAAAAATCTATTACAAGAAACACGGAACTTCTGCTATGATAAATGGCAATTTTGTATTTAAATTTGAATAATGATAAAAAGTTTATGTCTATAGAGAGAAAGTAATTAAAACAATATTATTTCTTAAAGATTATTTTGAAGTAAGTTTATTAACTTTACTACAACATAAATCAATACATTTTTTATTGATAAAAAAATTAACTTATTTAAGATAAATTTTAAACTGACTTTTTACTAAGTGAATTTTTTTATTATAATTTTACAAAAGCAACATTTTAATTTCCCAGTTCACCTTTTTTAAGCAGATCGGGGAGGCCTGGCAAAAATTATTTGCTTTGCTCCTTTGGAGTAGTGACAAGGCTCTTGTTTCATGACCTAAGCGCCAGTGGTCCTGATGGAGAAAAGTTATTCAAAATAATTGACTATAAATTAATTTAAATAAATATGGATGGATAATGTGTGGTATCAAACTTAAATTTGTTCATTTCTTTGATGCCAAAAGACAAAAAAATAATATGTAATATTATATTTGAAGATTGGAATTGCAAATATTGACAATTTAAAAAATAATTATTTTATCTCCCTTTTGATCTCTGCTGCTTCCTTCTCTCATTTAAATTATTATATATACAGCCATTATCATATATTCATAAATTAATATTTTTTAAACCAAGGACAGTGTCTGCTCTGCCATATATGAATTTTATTATAAAGAGATAAAAATCTTATTTTTGTTCCCAGGCAGTCTGATGAAATTTATTTAAATCAATTGGATACCATCGGATCGTAATAACTATATATATATATTTATGTATCGTTTAAAGCAGTGTTATTCAAAATGTGTTCCCCCGGGTTCCACAAAATGTCCTAAATCGTTCCATAAACATACATAAAATATTCATCAAAATGATGAAAATAATAAAAAAAAAATAAAGTATTCTGAATTGACCTAACCAGCTATCACATCATCAATGTGCGTGTTCATTCGACAACCGGAATGTATATGAATGCGAGTATTTGTGCCAACCACGAATAGTGGACATTTCAACTTGCTTACCATAATTAACCTTTTAACTGCTACACGCACATATATGTGTTCAGCAATAGTAGTGCCTGACTCGCTATAGACATATATGTTTTTGGCGGTAATGGTGCCTGTCTTGCTTAGCATACATATATGTGTTTACAGCTTTTTAATTATAAATACGCATATTTTCAGTTTACATTTTTGCTGTAGTACTGCAATCTATCGTATATTTTATGAATCTGTGATAAATGTTTATGATCCCGGGTTCGGCGAAATAATTTTATAGGGTTCCTTAAATTGACAAAGTTTGAAGACCACTGGTTTAAAGTATATATGGACCAAGATGTCGAAAAGACTAAGAAAAAAAAACTATCTATACAATATTATAATCCGAAAATGTTTGCCATTACAGGCTGCTGATTGCTTATTGAGTGTCCCATCATGATGACGCGATTATAGGCTTCTAGCAAAGTTTGACATTTATTTCTACAAGTGAAATAGGGTTAACTAATAAAAAATGGAAAAATATATCAGGGATATACTGGTTTTAGCATAAAAGACAGAGACAGATCTCTACTAGGCCGATTTGTTTTGAAGAGCAGTTTTGAAGGGCCCACACTAATTTTATGAGTATTTTTATTCTAGATAATTACTGTCTCAGATGCCGAAAAAGACTTATAAAAAATTTACAAACAACTTACATTAGAGGGAAATGTTGAAGGTTCTATTCCGTCGCAGATTCTCCTCGCCCTTAACATACCCAATTTGACCCTGAAAAAAAAACAAAGTGTCAAGGAATGGATAATAAAGATATTCAATATTTATTATTATTGTATGAATAATAAATAAATATAAAAATAAATTATATTTATGAAAATTATATAATAATTATATTAAAGAATCAATATTTTAAAAAGAATTTATATATAAAAACTAAAATATTGTTTATTATATTAATATTTATAAGTAATAAATATAAAAAAATGGCCTCTGGCTCCCAGCTTAATAAAAAAATGATAAAAAAATGAGGCTTTAAAAGAAAATATAAATAAAAAATCCAGATACATTCATGTCAAATATTTACCATGATATGAGACCTCTTAATAACTAAGAGAATAAAAAGAGAAGAAAGCTCGTCTTCCCTTTATTCTCTCCCTCTCTGCTCACCCCACTTCCATGTCTCTTTATAGTTCTTAGTTTCTTCTTTCAACTATCAAAGCCCCCCCCCCCCCCTCCGTCTTGTGACCGAAAGGTTAAAGATTTTGATTGTCAATATTGATAATCTTTTTTTTTTTTTTATTTTTTTTATTTATTATACCCATTTATCCAGAGCTTTATAGGTTTATTAACCGCATTACAATTATAATGTAAATATATGTAGCGTTCTTGTCAAGGTTTTGAATAGGTTTTCCTTAACAGCTTAAGGCGAATCTCGGGATGGCTAGTGCGTCGTTTACTTCTGATCACGTGTTATTGTGTGCAATATCTAATTAGGTTTTATCTTTTTCTTTCGATGTAAATATATGAACATGTCATTTGTTTTTTGTTTTTTCAACATCTTAGACCATGGAAACATTAAATGATATATAATTACATTTTTACGATACTAATTATGCAGTCATATTTATTTAAATCAATTGGTATCCAATTTGATTTAAATAAATTTTCATCGGATGTGGGGACCCCTTGACCTTTAAGGTTATCAATATTGACAATGTCAATATCTTTAAGCCCTGTCCCTCGGTGCAGAGCTAGAGGTCTAGCTTCACGTAGGTGAAGGTCCATAGGTCAGAGGTTCGCTTCCCGTCCTGAGCGACAAAAATTTATTTAAATTACATTGGCTCCCAATTAATTTAATTAAA